>PVLA01000250.1:0-234575 GCA_004027455.1 Hydrochoerus hydrochaeris | reverse complement strand
CCCAGAAATCCATCACAAGAACAGAATATTAAAAGTTGTCAGAGAAAAGAAACAGATTACCTATAAAGAAAAACTCATCAAAATCACAGCGGACTTCTCAATGTAAACCATCAAATCAAGAAAATCTTGGAGTGAAATATTCCAAGCCCTGAAAGAAAATAACCTCCAACCCAGAATGATGTACCCTGCAAAATTATCTCTCAAAATTAATGGAGAGACAAGATATTTCCACGACAAAGAGGAACTGGGGGAGTTTGTGACCACCAATCCAACCCTGCAAAGAATACTGAAGGACGTTCTAGAGAGAGAGAAGAAAATCACCAGGGTTCCAGGAATAATGGCAGAAAGGCCTTAAAGAAAGGGGCTGACAGTGGAATGAAGGAGAAAAGTCAACAAATAACAACAGAAAAATAGCATGGCAGAGATAAGACAGAGAAAATTGGTTATATCACTGTTTTATCTTGACTGATTTTATTTGAATCTGGTATGCTTGAGAGTGTCGAGTCTGAGAGTAGGAGCAACTACACTGAAGATGACAGGATTCAATAGGATACCCATTCTGGTTTGATTGTTAACTGCCTTTGAAGTCCTATAATGTCTTCAATGTTTAGATTTTATTAATAGTGCAATGCAATGCTAAGTTTAACTATACTATGTTTGATGATATAGATAATATTATTTAAAATAACAAGAGACATTATAGTAACTACCGTAGATCACCGAGTATTGTGGTTTTATGTCCTTTCCATTTCATGTTTCCCTAGGAATTTGTATTGTTGAGTTGTTTTGATTTGTTTCTCCCTCTAACACAGAAAGGCTAGGTATATGTGTAGAGACTTACACATGTGTAGAACTTCTAAGTAGTTTACGAGAATGGATTATAGTTATTGTAAAGGAAAAAAACCAAAAAAAGTATTCTAAAGGATATAACTGCTGTATGTTTGAGTGTGTGGAATTAATAACCATGTTGCTAAAGTTTTAGTTGGATGGATGAGCAGAACTGACTGCTGTCTCACTGTTTGGATGTCCACTTTGTGGACTTTTGTTTTGTAACTTGAATGACTGCATCTAAGAGGAAAGTCTGTAATTAACAACTAGTGATTTTTTACTGGTTACTATTTTTGGTTTTTTTTCTGTTTTGTTTTGTTTTTGAGATTTTGAATTGTTTCTACCCTCTTTCTGTTTCAAAATTTTTTCTTTAAATAAAAAAAATTTAAAAAAAGAAAGATCAAGTTTATATTCCTGAATGTGTCATAAGAGGCAAAGGGTCCTACATATCTTTCTGGTCAGATTCTCCTCTTTGTGTCTTCAATGTCATCTACTGAGCTTTATCCCAGGACTTCTTAAAACTTGTAGGATTTGAAGCACTTGCTCATACCACTCCACCTGCCTCAACTGCATCCCAAGGAGATTTCTACCTCCCACAGACCTCAGGTAAAGCCCGGCAGATTTCTTGGGGCAAGGCCAGGGCAAGGTTCCATGTGTTTCTAGGGGTTTTTTTGTCTTTTGAGACAGGGTCTCTCTATGCAGTTTGGGCAGGCTTTGAGCTCACTTTATAGCCCAGGCTGGTTTCAAACTTGCAAGATCCTCCTGTCTCAGCCTTCCGAGTGCTGGGATTACAAGAGTGAGCCACCATGCCTGGCTTTTAGGGTATTTTTATACCCCTCTATTAAAACACTTATGTCAATACTCTAAAATTCAATTTTTGATGTTATGTCCTGTCCTCATCTTTGTATTACCTCCCAACATTAGCAACTCCTCAGCAAGGAAGGGTTATCCTCGATAGTGAACTTTCCAGCACAGTTTTTGGCCTATGGTTGGTCCTTAACCAATAAATGCTTAATGAAACAATTACCACTGACTTCTCCTACGTGCTGTATATATGAAAAGTAATGAAACACTAGCTTAACAGGTAGTGCCCTTTGGCCCCAGGAAGTTCTTTTGGATTATATTTGGCCATCTGCAAGAAAGATAAGAAAGTGCTAACTGAAATCATTATATATTTTCTGATGAGCAGATTGTAAGCATCCTCTGACATGTTTCCATGGACAGATTGATCAGCCACCTCCATTTCCTCACTCTCTGTGTTTGCTGTATACTCTCAATAGCCTTTCACTCATTATTTTATACTTCCCATTTTGTTTAGATTGAGTTCTTGGCATTATGTTATTGCTTGGCTTTTTAGGACTCTAATGACTATAACAATTACTGCTACATCATTAACTCATACCTTGCCATTGTAAATACAATTAAGTATCAATGATTACACTTGCATGCACAATAGTGGGAATGCTAAAAGCCATTGAACTGTGCACTTCAAATAGGAAAATTGTGTGATGTGTTAATTATATCTCAATAAAGTTGTTAAAAATGACTCATGCTCTTATTAAAATACTGATTAGTGTCCATTGTACACCATTTCATGTGTTCTCATTCATATGTTCAGGACAGTGAGATTTGGAGAGAAGTTACTTGTACAGGACAACCAAGAAGGTTACTGGTAGAGTCAGAATGGAAAACTAAGTCTTTTCAAACTTGGTCTAGAACTCATTTGGTTTTTATAGTGCTGTATCTACATTAGGCACTTACACAGGCATTTGAGGTAATTTTGCTGAGTTCTAAACTCATTGTAAGGAGGCTTCTGATAATGGAAGTGAACATTCTGATTATATAAATTGCTTTTGGGGGGTGGTTACTAGGGATCAAACCCAGGGGCACACTACCATTGAGCTATATTGCTATCCCTTTAAAAAAATTTTAAAAGATAGTTATGCTAAGTTGCCCAGGCCGGCCTCCAACTTGAGATCCACATGCCTCAGCCTCCTGATTGACTGGGTTTAAAGTGTTTGCTGCCCCATCCATCTAAATTGCTATTCTAATACTGCAAACTTCTTCAGCTATATAGGATTTGCTCATCCAGAAGAATGAAGAGTGAAAATCAGCACTGTGGTGCAGAATGAGGATGGCTTTATTCCTGATATTCACAAAGTATAAAGAAAATTGGATTTTTTTTCTTTTTGGTATTCACAAGGAACAGGGAGAAGAGTGGCATTAACCCATTTAAAGTTTGGATTCCAATGCTGAGGGGGTCCAATCCCAGCTTTACACACTTTTACTCTACCTTCCATATTGAGTCATGATCCCAGGGGGGAAGTAGGTTGTGTAGCAGCCCCCAGAGTACTGCTCTTCGCACCAGTTCTTCTCTTCATAATGCACTGGCTGCAAGGCACAATGACAATAACATCACACCATAGAATGACTAAATATAGAGCACAATAGCTAGCTTCGAAAAAATCGAACACAAATGGAGACTTTGTAATGGTGACTTTGAAATGGAGAATAAATCTTCAGTCAGTTATCACATTCCAAAGAGCAGTGGTTCCAGGACCACTCATGGATGCCAAAGTCCCCAAATACTCAAATCTCATATAAAATGGTGGACTATTTGCATAAAACCCACATCTTCTTGTAACTTTCAGTCATCTTTAAATGACTTTTCATACCTTGTACAATGTGAATTGTACATAGATAGTTGTTGTAATATTCTGTTTAGGGAACACAGACAAGAAAAATGTTGTATATGTTCAAGATGGATGCAATTTTCTTTCAAATATCTCCGATCCATGGTTGGTTGAATACACAGATGCAGAACCTACAGATACAGAAGACTGGTTGACTGTACTTCTGAAACAGAACCTTACTATCTTGATGTGTTTGAAGATGTATCTTTAGGCAGGTAAATTCCCTTAGTAATAAACTTGTAAAAAATTAAAATTTAGAAAAGTTTTCTCAACTGATTCCTTCATGTCTTAAGTAACAGTTATCAACCACAATTATCTATTTCCATTTTTAACTTAGTCTTATTTATAAAGAAGTTTTTAGTGCTTCATGATTTCAAGAAAAAGTTTAGGAAGGACTTAAACTTACTGGAGCAGTTATATAGGGAAAAACAGAAAAAACATGTTTGTTGAAGAGAAAGTATGACCAGATTCATGTTTTCTGTGGAAGTGAGCTTTGTTAAAAGAAGTTCAGCAGATAAATTAGTGTTTTTGTGGCATGGAGGCACATCTATTAATGGTAGTACTTTATTGGCTAGGAAAACATATTTTTGCCATTGACAGGCAAGATTTAAACTGAAATCTTTCAAAGTTTGAAATTTTAATAAAAGTAGGAACTGGGGATGTAGGTCAGTGTTAGAGTGTATCCTAGGCAAATACAAGAATTTAGGTTCATTCTCCAGCACCAAGAAACAAAACAAAACAAACAAATAAAAAACTAAACAGAAACTTTGTTATAAATATATTACTTTAAAAAGATAAAGCCAAGAAAAAAGAACATATAGAATTTTAATAGTACAAGTATTTAACACAGATTTTGAAAGATATTTTGTTTAAAAAACTTTTGCAATCACATAGCTGATTTTGAATAGGCTCTCTAAAGGCATCCTATTTACGAAGCATGAGGCCCAGCCTGAGGAGTGGCTCCAGGCCATTGCACGGTCACAATACAGGCATCTGCAGCCACCTCCTACCCATTCTTCTTGCAGTTTTCAGCCAATCAGAAAAAAGGCTGGACTTTCTCTTTCACCCTTCCTTGTCCCCTGGGATTCTTCTTTTCACACCGTTGACACCAAAGCGAGAGTAAAGCAAGTGGTTCTCTCTATGCCAAAAGCATACAAGTATAAAACCAACTCATTTTCTATCATCAAGAATTAAATCATCCACATTCTTCCTACAAAAAGATTTTCCCCAAGGAAAAATGATCAGCTCTTTTTGGAAATATGAGAATAAATGTTATCCTTGTCAAGTAAGTTTTTCCAACTATCTCACAAGTTGCTGGAGGAACTGCAGTTACAAAATGTTTCAGCCTCTTCCTGTGAGCTGGCAGAAACCATGTGTATACCAGAAAGAGAAACAAGAAGCCAATTAGCCCTTCCCATGAGCCAGCTGGGCTGGGAGACAAGACCACTGCACTCAAGCCCCACCCCACCCCACCCTCTGTAAGCAACCAACTGATTCAGAGGACAGGCTGAGTTGTTAGCAACTAAGGTACAAAAACAACTTAATGCTTGTATTGTTTGATTGACTTTGCAGGTCTAAAGCCAGTAGTCTGAGCATCTATTAAGAGGATAACAATATACAACATAGCACATATGGGGGATTTCCTTCTATCTCATTTTTGAAATCCAATATTGTTCTCACTGTTTTGTTTTGTTACATTTTATTATTTTGTTTTATTCAATGTCCTGTTTTGATTGGTTATATTCTGATTTGTTTTGTTTGATTTTATTATGTCTGATGGTATGGGCAGCAATTTTCAAAATAACAAAAGGCATTATGGTAGCCATTGTTGATTTCCTAGTATCCTGTTTTGAAGTCCTGAATCACTTTAATTTTTCTTTTTTGGATTGGCTTTATTCCATTTTATTTGGTTTGGTTTTATTCTCTTTAAAATATAATTAAAAAAAGATAAAAAATGTTGCAGTCTGAGAATTCCTCAGAATGTGACTTCAAAGAAGATGGATTCTGTACTAGGTTGAAATATCTTAAGTAGTATTTTAAAGGAAAAAAAACTAATGATTTTTCACAGATGTAAAATTATTTTTTTAGTTTGTATATATTTTGAGCTTTGCTACTTTCCTTGCTACCTTGGAGTCTGGAGATTGTGACTATATTTAAACTTGTTACATGGTACACTAAGCCAAAAGAAAAAAAAGAAAAAAGAAAAACATATTCCTCATTGATATTATGTTTCTATCCAAACCAACTAATTAATTTTTTGCTCATATGATGAGAAACAATTCCCAAAAAACCTTAAGAATATGTGTTTCATCTATATCAAGTATAGAACATCTCCAAGAGGAGTGTAAAAATCTTGCTTTAAAACAGTGAACAAATATGACAAAGTCAGTCAAAAGCCACAATGACTTGACTAGGGGCAGTCAACCACTCCACAGTCAAGCAAGATACTTTAGCATGACAAGACTAAGCTGCTTGTTACCTGCTCATTTAGATCATGGTGTATACATGCAGAAGCATGCTCAGCCCCTTCATCAGCTTTTTCTCATATTCTTTCACTTTTTATATTTATCTCTATTGTCTTCAAATGCTTCAAGGGTAACTGGATTTAATAACTACTCTTAAAAGATGTCATAATCTATGTCAAGGCATTAAAAACCTAGCATTATGGTTACTATTATAAGAGCACCTATTCGTCATTTTAAACATGGATGAGGGAGTTGGTTACGACTACTGGTTATGATTGGGCCCTATGACTCTCACTGGAAGTCCCAAGACAGAAGCACTTGGTTTGTCTGCCTACCACATGAACTCTTTCACCTGCCCACCCTCATCCCACTGTTAAGCACTTCAGAGTTCTATTTTATTAATTTAAAAATCACTATTTCCTCAGGCTACTTCCAAATGTGCCTAAGAAACTCAATGACAGGGATAGACCCATCCAACTGCCTACCTTCCATCCCTAATGTTGGGACACAAGTGTGGAGTGAGGGTTAGTTTATGTACATGAATGAGATTCTGTCCTTTTACAAGATTGCCAGAGGAAAAGAAAGCTCTTTTTCATTGCCATTCTGGCTGCCAGGATTTAGAATCTTTATCCTCAGGAAAGGAGTGGGAAGCAGCCTTACCTTCAGAGCTTCTTTGGAGCCCAGGACTTTGGCATAGAGCTCACAAAGTTTCTTTAACCTATGGAGGGGAAACATTAGACAAAAATGAAATGGAACAAGGAAGAGAAAGAAGGCATGAGAGGCACTTTATTTCCTTATTTTAAAAAAGACATTGAGCCAGGTATGGTAGCACACACTTGTAATTCTAGCAGTCTGGAAGGTTGAGGCAAGAGAATCATAAGTTCCAGGCTAGCCTGGTAAATTTAGTAACTTAGCAAGACTATGTCACATTTTAAAAAAAAAAAAGTCAAGAAGGGCTGGGCAAGCAGCTCAGTGCAAATGGCTTTGGGATTCAATTTCCAGTACCAAAGGGTGAAAAAGACTGTGAGCTATGGTTTTCACTTTGACATTTCATTTTAAATGTTTAAAATCAATGCATTTTGTCCTATTTCAAATATGTTAAGCCTAAGAGATCACAAATGTGAGCCATGCAAGATTATTGATAAATAATAGCAAGTAAAGTGAGACATTGTGTGAATCTCTGGAAGCTCATTATATTCTTGGGTCATTTGCAAAACTAAACTACTCATATCTTAAATGTTAGTCCATCTGATCAGCTCTGGTGATTTCTGGGAAGATGAAGATGTAGCCTTTGTCAGTTTACTTGTCCTTTTACCACACTTCGAGGCAGAGGCACAGAAAAAAAGGATGGGGAGCAGAGAAAGCTGTGATTTTCAGCTTGCTGAGCTTCAATTTTATCACATGATTTTTTCATTAATGATTTATTTAAAGACTGCAGTTCCCAGATCAGCAGCATCAGTATCATCAGAGAACTTGTGAGAAATGTCAATTCTCAGGTCCTGCCAAAGACCTCCTCACCCAGAGAAGAGCGTGGCAGCAGTTTGTGTCTTTACAGAACTTACAGATGATTCTCAAGTTTGAGAACCACTGATATATAAAGTTCCAGTTCAATAACTGGTGTGCAACAAAGAAATGCTCTATAAATAGTGACTATTAAGGGTAATGGGAGAATTAGAAGTAAGTCAACAGTTATAATTAATCAATTAATTTGAGTCGATTGAGTAATTCAGTTCACATAAGATGAGTCAACTATATTTCTATAAATATAGTTATTTCAAGCCTGATTTTTAGAGAATAGTAATGCTAAAGGGTATCTTGAAAGTGATTTAGAGTTGAGCAAATGATATTTATGTGGTATTATTTTAAACTCAGAAATTCTTTCTACAAACAAAAGTGTATAAAAATTCTTGATTTCTCCCCTTCCCTTTGCATAATCAAATAGTTTAACACAATCAGAAGACTGTCCAGACAGAGCAGAGAAGTAAAATTAAATTTAGAAAAAGAACCAAAAATATAAGGGGATTTAGAATTCATAAGGTTGGGTATTTTATTTAATAAAATAGTAGTATAAAACACATTTTTATGTGTTAAATTTATTCATTTTAAAACTATGTTTCTAAATGGATTATCATACATAATAAAGTCTTCCTTTTTCCATAATAAGCTTTTTTAATCACCCATGTTCCATAGTTTTCTGGATTCATCTATTATGTGAAAATCTTTGATCCTTCTGAAATATATTTTGGTATGAGAAGCAATGTAGCAATCCAGCTTTATTTCCTTCAAGCATAGGCAACTGTCCCAGTAGTAATATTTATGTGTGAGCAACACATAACCCGCAGCGGTGAAAACTAATTGCCAGAAGACATTGCAGCCTCCAGAGAAATTAGTTCCTCTGAATCTATAATCCGTAGTTTTATGCATGGCTCATGCACTGCTTTGTAATTCAGTCACTTTTTCAGTCCTAGGTTATATCCATTCTCATAGTCTCTATAGTTCTTATCTATAGTTCTTATCTTGTTTACAGTAAACTCAATAAATATTTGAATTTTTGACTCTTAAATTATAAGTACAGTGCCTTTCTACAAGATCCTTACAATTAACTTAACATATGTAGCACTGGCAACACATATATTACTAGGCAGTCTTTAAGATAAAAAGGTAAAATTGAAAAGCGAGCAAGTAGAAGGAAAAAAAGGAGAGAACAGGGAATTGAGAGAAGAAATGGGAGAAAAGGCAAAAAGAAGGAAAGAAAGGAAGGGAAAAAGAGTTGGAAGGAGTGAGGGTGAAGGAAAGCAAGGAGGAAGGGAGGGAGCCAGGGAGAGAAGAATAGAGGGAGGGAGGCAGGAAGGATGGTGAGAGAAAGCACTTCTTTTGTTACCTTTCTTCTTTGGTAAGTCTTGACAGTTTTCTGGCTTTGTGAGCAAGCACAAATCTAAAAGTTACAGACAAGAAAAAGAGAAGTTAATGATTTCTCTTGCCCTGGCCTCACTTCTATAGTTATACACATATCTAGTCTACAATGTTGAAAGCAATCAGAGGAAGCAATCTCTACACTAGTTTAAATCATCTTAATATTTCTACTATTGAATGCCACCTCCCTGACACTGAAGAGCAGCTTTTAGCTTTGAGGAGTCAGGGGACTAAAAGCAGATGAGTGGCAGTGATTTCTGCCTAGGGTAACATGATGACTGAACCACCTCCTCCCCCACGTGGCTGGTGGCCAACAGGAGTGAGCCCTGGGCCTCAAATGCCCACTTAAAGTCTTCATCTGAGCCTTTCCAATTTCATCCAATCCTTGCCCTTTCATTCCATCTCTACCATGGTGTCCCCTTAGCACCCAACCTCCTAGATTCATTTGGAGTAATGAATTACTTTATGAATTAATTAATCCTTCATGAAAGGATTAATATAGCTCCCTAGAGAGTAGATTGGTTACTGTGAGAGTGCATTGTTATAGAGCAACTTTGGCTTTGTCTGTTTACTCTTATTTCCTCTTTTTGCCATGTGATCTCTTAGAATTTGCCAAACTTTTGCTTCACTTTTTCACCACACATGGAACAGCATTAGGCCCTCCCCAGAAGCCAAGCAGTTGCTGGTGCCATGGCTTTGGACTTCTAGAACTATGTGCAAAGATAAGCCTCTTTTCTTTATAAGTCACATGGTCTTGAGTACTCTGTTCTAGTAGCACTAAATAGTAAGACAACACTGATACCCACATAGCCTTCACAAGAACCTGTTCTAGTAAAACATCCCAATGAAGGTCTTTATATAATGTTTCAACACAAAATGGATTACCAAAATTTATCTACCTAAGCACTAAATATAGCATATTTAAAGTGTTGTTGGTATTCTACTTTTCTAGAAAAGCATTCCTTGGAAGACACTGAAAAAGAGAAGTAGCAGAATTTTTTCTATTGATGGATTTGGAGGATAGAGATATTAATTAAAAGAAATTTATTTAACAACATTTGGCACACATTTATTGAGAGTACTTGATTATCCTGTCGACACCAAATACAGCCAGAATTCTCTAATAGTGCCTTACCCCATTATGGCTGCATAGCTGCCATCAGGTTTGGTATCATCCAATGTGTAGGCAACCGGAGCTTCCTCTCCTTCAATCACCATGGTTCCACAGAAGTCTTGGAAAAAGACAAGATGGAACAACATATTCACCATCATATCAAACTACCCACAGCAGTTATAATGAAGCACACATTTTTCAACTCAAAAAGGCTGAAAATCAAATATGGCATATTATAACCTGAATGCATGATACCAAACCAAACCAACAGCAAAACAAGGATTAAGTAGTTAACATTTTTTGAAAAACTCAAACCATAAGCCCTTCTCTACAAACAATAATTGGTCACCGAATGTTCTAAATTAATCATGGCCACTATTTCATGAAATTTGGTTTTCCCTGATATATATGAATATTTGTGTCCCCTATTTTGTCCTTCAAAAGAAATCAGAATACAGGGCTCGAGGGTTAGCTCAGCAACACAAGAGCCTGCCTGGCAAGCACAAGGTTGTGAGTTCGATCCCTGGTACAAAAAAAAAAAAAAGAAAAATCAAATCAGAATACAATCAAAGATGTGCAAATGAAATAGTAGTCTATCTGTGTATACAGTAGAAGGAGTGTTCACCTTTTATGGGGAGCCACACTTCTTTGTTTTCTTGAGATGGGGGTCTCATTTTGTTGCTCAGGCTGGGCTGGAACTCCTGGGCTCAAGTGATCTTCCTGTCTTCCTGTCTCAGCCTCCTGTCTAGCTGTGACTATAGGTTTATCACATGTCTGGCCACCTACTCTATGTGAGGTAGTCTTGACTCTCAGAAAAACAGGGCTGAGAGAACATGGAAAACTAAAATTCATAGCTTCCCAAACCCTAATTTCAAACACTACCTCCAAAATTCCCTTTTCTTCTCAGGAGCAACTTGGAAAACAATGTCAGTTCACTATGGATAGAGGTATTTTCCTCACTCCCATCCTGAAAAAATATAATTGGGCCTTTGCATCAGCAGGTTCCACATGTGTGGATTCAAATCTAACAGTGGTTGGAAATATTTAAGAAAAAACTTATATGCGTACTAAACTTCTATGGACTTTTTGTCATGATTCCCTAAACAATATAATATGACAACCATTTAAAGAACATTTAAATTTTATTAGATATTAAAAGTAAAGATGATTTAAAGTATTTGGGAGGAAAGAGTATGTGTTCTATGCAAATACTGTACCACTTTATATAAGTAACCCAAACATTTAAGGATTTTGGTATCCATGGGGAGTCTTGGGTCCAACACCCCAAAGACACCAGGAATTCTGTATATATAATTTCAACAAAAGATTGTGACAAAGCAGTGGTGGAAATGTCAGTCCAAAGTGTAAAAGCTTATAGTAATATCCTACTGCAGTGTACTCCTCCTACTGCCCTATCATTTAGGTTATTTGCACAAAATCATGGTGGAAGAGTTTGTATAGAAATGTCAACAAGAGGGTTTCAAACTAAGGAAGCAAGAACTTTGCAGGCACACTCCTCCCTGACCTGTGAGCAGTCACATCTAGAGGCCTTTTAAACTGCACTCACTTCTCTCCTCCCATGTCCCTCCCTACTGAGCACCTATGAGAATCCATGCTCAGTCATCTGCTGGCACTTGCATGCCCCTTGGGTAAGCTGGAATAGGAAAGACTTGAAGAAAGACTTCAGTATAGGAGGAGAAAATGTACCAAGACCATGCAAGAATTTAAGAATACAAGAGAACTAGCTAAAGAATCACCTGTTTTACGAAAGCAAGAGAGAGGAGGCAACACACAGTACAGAATATCATCAGAGAAACGAGCAAGTGCATATTGGTTGTGTAGGGATCACTGAGAGGATGGAGGTGAGTGCTTCCCAGGGGGGAAGCACTGATTTCTGGATGGAGAAGCTGTTTGGATGCACCCTTCAAAGAGCAAAGCTGGCCTCTGAGCCAGATATACCTCAGCTGATGTGAAGGAATAAGGGGAAGAAAGAAAAGTCATGTGGAACCATGCAATGTCAGTATGATTTCTGTAACTCCCAGATGGCAAGTGCAAGGGTCCTGCCTGCCTATGCATGCAGAGCATTCGACAGCTAGGCAGGGTCACACTCTTAAGAAGAGGACAAGCAAGGACATCCAGATATTTAATAAAGTTCTTGACAAGAAAAGTAAGTACAAAGAGAAACAAGCAACAAACTAACCAACCCCTTCTATCTTGTTAGTTAATATCCCCTGATTTTCATTACTATTCTATATTAATGTATTTATTCAACTAACAGTTATTGGGCACATATTGTATGCCAGGTATGCTGCTAGGCATTGCAAATTCAAATGCCCATTTTCGAGTCCAGATAATTCAGCCATGGGAAGATGTAATACAAACGGGTAATTACATAACAATCTACTGAATTCTGGGCACTTATAGAAACACAGAAGAGAACTCCAAAAGTCACCCTAAATGATTCCTGTTACACTGATAGTAATTCAGTAATGAATATTTGAGGAAATTTATAATGAAATCTGTTGAAATTGTCTCATACAACAGGGCATCTGCATTGCATGCAGCTGTTGATGTCACTGTCAAAGATACTGTTGTTAACTACAAGTTGAGAATCTCTTATCACAAATGTTTGGGACCAGAAGTATTTTGGATTGTGAATTTTCTTGGATTTTGGGATATTTGCACATACTTAAACAGTTACCTTGGGGATGGGACCCAAGCCTAAACATGAGATTTACTTGTTTCATATATAATATATATATATGGCCTAAAGGTAATTTCAGGTAATATGGAAGGTAGATATGATCAAAGCATATTACATGTATTTGTGAAAATGTCACAATAAAACCCATTATTTTGTACAATTAATATGCACAATTAGAATAAAAATAAATATAATCACTTCAGATCAAAAACAAAAATTTTATCCATGAAACAAATTTTCATGGTGTAGAACTTTCCACTTGTAGCACCACGTGGATTCTCAAAAATTTCAGATTTTACAGCATTTCAGATTTTGGATTTTGGGGTTAGAGATGCTTAACATGTAGTAATAACTCAAAAGAAATCTCAAATGTTTAAGTGGGGCTATGCAATGCCTATAATCATTTTTTAAGTATCACTAAGGCTCATTGCCAACAAGGACCAATTTGTATCTGGCTTCTCTCATGAGTGAGGAATTTGGGCTTTCTTTTTGATATCAGAGAACATTTGCCTGCCATATGGCAAATTAACATGGAGGTTTGCAAACATGAATGAAAAGTTGGAGATTCTCTCCACACATGAAGGCATTCATAGTCATTAAGAGAAGAGTCTATAGTCCTAGTCCTGCCCCTCATCTACTTTCCACTAGTCGGTCAATGAAAAGTGTGACCTGGATGATCATAAAAGTAAGCAACTCTGCACCAGTGTGTCACTTTCATTCAATTCAGAGACTAAAATGACAGGCTCTTTATGATGGGTCCTGTACAAAGTGGAGTTACTTGCACAGATGATGCACCAAACCTTATTATCCATGGTTATCTGACAGGGAATTAGAAGCCTGTGATGTGGCTGAAAAATGTTACAACAGGAGTCCACACTTGATACATATGAAGGATTTACTCCAGGACTTCTGTAGATACCCAAATCTGTTAGTACACAAATTCCCTATATAAAATGGTGTTGTTATTTGTATATGATCTAAGCACATTGTCCCATATACTTTAAATCATCTCAAGATTTCTAATTATACCTAATACAATGTATGGCAATTACTCTGTAAATATTGTTATACTTAATTGTTTAGGGAACAGTAGCAAGAAATCCATACATTTCTATATAAATACATTTTTTCCAAATATTTTTGATGCATAGTTCATTGAATCCACACATGCAGAACCTGTGGATAGAGGGCCAACTATACACAAGAAATACTGCCCACAGGCCAAACTGTGAATTTGTCTCCATTTGTTTTCAGCACAATCTTCTCCTTTCTCAAGTCTATTTTTATTCCAGCCTGCCCTGCCCCTTGCCCTCAGTCTCAGGGATCAAGTGTCCTTACCTTGGTCTCTAATCTAAAGAAAAGTAAGTGTGACCAGAGTAAATGTGTTAGGACTCCAGCACGGTGCTTTCATATCCAGTGACTACTAGTCAAATGTGACTATATACATTTACATTTAAAGCAGTTGAGTCCTCAGTGTCATTAGCTACATTTCAGATGTTTGGAACCCACATGTGATTAGTGACTAGTGGATTGGACAGAGCAGATCTAGAACATTCCTATCTTGCAGAATCCAGCACTTCAGTGAGAATCCCATATTGTTTTACCGGGTAAGACAATCAGTAGTAGCACACTTGATGACTACATATAAATGAATAAATGGCTTTCATTTAATGTAGTAGAACCTTGACACTAACGAGAAATGGCCTTAAAAGTTTTAGAACTCTCATCTTTGTGAATGCCTTTATAAGCCCACACTTTAAAAAGCTTGATCAGAAAACTCTAATCACCTATTTGAACAACAATTTGTGAGACTATTAAATAAACTCTATATTAAACTATAAAAAGAGTGGTCATATTCTAACGAAAGTTAATTGCATGGGTTTGTGTCAATGTATTTTATTTGAAAGAATTTTATTTGGGGACAGAATGGTACTATGGCCAGAATTCTAATAAGAATGGTTACATGCAAATGCAGGTCCTGACACCAAGCTTCTTGGGACCTCCTCCCTTCTCCTGAAGGTCTTTGTGTATGGAAAATGCTCACCCATTTTCCTCCAAAAAGGCTCTTTATAATAGACTATGCACTTGATGACTGAACCCAAGGGCACATGGGAGATGAGCTGGTTTTTCATCATTGGCAGAGGAGGTTTGAAGTGAATCTTCATGCCCAGAGCAGGAGAGATAGCACTAATCACATATTTAGCCTGAAATAAAAACATTATGCTTAAATATCATTGGTCTGTTGTTCTAGTTTTTCCTCTAATGAGCCTCTTGCATACCCTTGTTGACTTTTAGTCTCTTAGCAGTAAACCCAGAAGGATCCTGTAGAAATTGACAGCAACCCTTATTGTTCCCTAGTTCAAAGTTTCAATGACTTTTCATCATATCTGGAGTCAAAACCAAGTTCCTCACAATCACTTCCAAAGTCATACATGAAATGGTCTTATCCCATCTCCTGCCACTTTTCCTCTCACTCCTCTGACTTTTGCCATTGTGACTATGTTGCTATTCCTTGATCATGAGCCAAGGTCTTGACATTTGCTATTCCATCTATATGGAATACTCTTCCCCTAGAGAGCCACATGGCTCAAGTCCTTATCTTGTTTAGTTCTTTTTAAAATTTTATTTATTTATTTATTGAAAGAAAGAAAGAAACAAAATAGAAAAAAGGATAGAATAATACAGAATTAAAAAAATTAACACTAAGAAATCTCTAGTTGATACATTACATATTGTCATCTTAGAAATAGTTGTTCAAGTTACAAAATCAAAGCATAAAAAATGGATAGACACTCAAACATTGACAGATAAAACCATTCTATGTTCAGCTATCACCTCACTAAGGCCTTCCCTGATTACCTTATTTAAATTTATGTGATCAATTCTCCCACCACACCTTCTGTTACACCCTCTCCCTTTGCTGCTTGATTTTCTCCATGCTATTTTAAAGACTATGTTTTAATATAGATTTGTTTATGGCTGCTTTTTTGCAGTATTGAAGAATGAACCTAAGTCTTTGCACTGTGCTGCATTTCCAGTATTTTTATATTTTTTTAAATTTTGAGACAAGGTCTTAGTAACTCACTAAGTTTTCCAGGCTGGACTGGGACTTGCAATCCTCTTGCCTCAGCCTTCCAGAGTGTTAAAATTACAGGTGTGTGCCACCACACTCAGCTTTGATTATCATCTTTATTCCTCACTAAGATGTAAGCCTCAGGAGAGCAGGAAATTGCATTGGTCTTGGTTATTACTGAATTCTCGTCTCCTAGAATAATGCCAGACACATAGGTATCTTTGATATTTATCAAATAAACATTGTTTTGCTTTTCTAATTATGTAAGAGCCCAATGCAAAGTGATCAAATGTGTTTTTGAAAATCTCTCCCCTTGAGTAGAGAGAACAAGGCCACATCAGGTAGTAAGCCCACTCTGGAAACCAGCACCATACCCAGGGCACCACCAGACTGGATCAGCCAGACCCCAGCCTCTCCTCATGAGTCAGCACCATTCATGAACGGAAGGTATAGACAACAAGGCCACACCACGAAGCAAGCCCAATTTGGGAACCAGTGCCATGCACGGGCCACTGACAAACTGGGAAAAGCCAGACCCCAGCTGTTTCTGGCACATGGGCTGGCAAACAAGTACCAATCCACTCCCCACCCCCATCCCACCATAAGCAATTGGCTTATTTGGAGAGACAGGTTGTGATGATAGTTATCAAGGTGAAATGTAATTGGATGTCTGTGGTGCTTTGAGGTTTCAATAACATTTCAGGTTTAGGGCCAATGGTTTGATCCTAGGTTAAGAAAATATCAGTAGTTTGGTATTTAGGGGGGATCCCCTTCTGAGGGTTGTGGCCACTGTTGATTCCCTATGGTCTTGTTTTGAAGTCCTATATCATTTTCATTGTTGTGCTGTGTTGTGTTTTATTCTCTTTTGTTTTGTTTGATTATGTCAAATCCAATGGCAGGAGAAGCTGTTTCAAGGATGGCAAGATGTATTGTGGTAGCAATCTTGGATTTACTATTGGCTTGTTTTGAAATCCTTTATGCCATTCATTGTTTTGTTTTTATTTTCTGTTCTATCCTGTTCTGTTTGATTTTTAAGTTATCTGCAGCTATTTGGAAGATATCAAAAGCATTATGGTAACTATTCTTGATTTTATAATGGTTTGAAGTCCTGTGTCTCTTGCACAGACTTGTTTTAATTGGTTTTATTCTGTTTTATCCTCTTTAAAGTAAAAGCAAAAGCTGAACATGGTGGCTCATGCTTGTAACCCCAGCACTTGGGAGGCTGAGGCAGGAGGATCATTGCAAATTCAAGACTAGCCTGGGCTACGAAGTGAGCTCAAGGCCAGCCTGAACTGCATAGTGAGACCCTGTGTCAAAAAAAAGTAAAATTTAATAAAAAATTAAAAAGAAAATCCATCCCCTCCACAATAACCTGGCTCTATTTTCCTTTCTTTCAAATATAGTTAGCATTTTGTCAAGTGACTATTTGTAAATTCTGCAATATCCTTGATTTTATTTAAGCTTTGGTTACCTGTAGCACTATAGCTTCTTTTTCCCAGTTTAAGGGTCTTGGTTACCTCATACATTTCATGGTTCAGGGTCTCCACAAGGACACTTTCTCCAGTCTGGTCAATGTGGACCACAGGCCTCTCTAACTTCACTCGATCCCCAAGGAGATTCATTATCCGCTCACTCACTTGACCAGATCCTCCCACAAATTTCCTCTCCTGGAAAAAAAGAAAAAAGGTGGGTAGGAATTATGGCTTGTGTTTAGATGTCCCCTCAAATCCTCATGTGGTTTCAGGTGGGGCTTTTTCAGAGGGGGCTGGGTCTATAGTGTATGATGCTGGAATTGATTCATGGTGTGATGCCAGGATCAAGGATACTAGGATTAAGGACAAGTAGCCTGGATAAAATACAAGGGACAGAAAGATCTGCCACCATCTCTTATTGCTTTTATGTCTTCTGTATACAATGAACTGTTTCTCCTCTGTGAGGCCCCTCTGCCAAGCCACCCTGCCTTGGAGTCAGTCAACTATGGACTGAACCTCTACAAATTGAGCTAAATAAATCTTTACCCCTTTAGCTTTGAGTGTTGGACATTTTGTCTCAGCAATGAGAAAAGTAACCACAACAGTGGAGAAACACAGGAATGAGCATTAACTGATAAGCGTTTAGTTCTCCCTTCTGCTCTTTACTCTGAGATACATAACATTTCCCTTCACTGTTGTGAACCACTATTTTCTAAGGTTTGCTGACTTTGGACAAAATGACAGGTTTTCTAAGTCGTCTTCAATGCTATGCTCTCGAAGGCTGAGATTTATCCCTGTGACACAGGCTCAGAACTTTCATGTCTCTGCACACCCTATCCCCAGGCTGGACTACTCCTGTCACTGGCTGCCCACCTCATCTTAAGTCAGGTACCTGCTGTTCTGCAGTGAGGTGGTCAATTCACCTCACTGCACCCACCCACCCTGAGCCCCGCTTCCAAACACCCCAAGTAACAAACATTCTACCTGGCTGTGCATATGCTTGAGCATTCTCTTCTTCAATTTTCAGTTAGGCTAATTTTTTAAAAAGACATCATCAAAGGAAGGAGATAGAGAAAAAGAAGAGGAAAAGGGGAAAGAGAGAGGGAGTAGAGAAGGAAAAGATAGGAACTTGAGACTATGTTTAGCACTGCTCCTTATGCAATTCCAGGACTTGGCACTGAATTAATAGATGGAATGAGGGCAGTGAATGTCTACCTGGCCTCCATTGGTTGTTGAGATGATTCTGGTCGTGCCCCCACACTGCTTCACATACCACAGGAACCAGAGAGCGGAAACCTCATGAGTCTCGGCAGTGACACACAGGTTTACAAAAAGAGTGGCAAGCTGCTTTGCAGAGCTGCTCAAGAAGAAACAAAAGTAAACTTGGTAAATGCAAGAGAACTTCTTAATCATCTAGAAATTATTCAAATAATATGTTTTCTTGGCTAAGTAATTTGACAAACTGCAGGAAAATGTCACTAAAACCTGATAAAATCATGACAACAGATATTTGGGGGCTATGAGGTTTACTTCCCCACTAAATGAAACACCTCAATGAGAATCAATTTCTGTTCTACCTTCTGCACTATGATTTGTCCCTACACACCTGTTGCTTCCAGAGATGCCATCTCAGTAAAGGGCACAGTCATTCACTAAATGACTAAGGAGTGAATCTAGGGATGCTTTGATTCTAAGCAACATCCCCAACTTTATTAGTAAATTTGTCGGTGCAAATTAGATATATGCGATGATCACATTTATCATAGAGATTTTGTACCCATACATAACATACCTTGATTTGTCTTTTCCCCCTTTCATTCCCCTCCCCTCCCATTAACCACTCTTCCCTTCATTTACAAAGCTTTGTTTTCATTTTATCTTTCTCTTCTCATTTTTTCTCTTCTTTTCCCCTGCCCCATTTCCCCTTTCCTTTTGAACAATTTCTTCCAATTTCACTATATCTCTTGTACAATTTGGTTCTTATTTATACTTTCAGTTTCTCACACTAGTGAGGCAATGTGATATTCACATGTATGCAATTTATTTCCCTTAAGAGCATGGTCTCAAGGTCCACCCATTCAGCAATAAATGTCTCAACTTTATCCTTCTTTATGGCCGAGTAGTACTCCATTGTATAAAAGTATGACTTCTTTTTTATCCATTCCTCAGTTGATGGGCATTTAGGTTGTTTCCAAGATTTGACTATTACAAATTGTGCCACTATAAACAGGTTCACATATATTGCTGTGGTATGGTTTTTTTTAATGCTTTTGGTAAAATATCAAGAAGGAGAATAGCTGGGTCAAATGGAATCTCTATTCTAAGGTTTTTTTAAGGAATCTCCACAGATTTCCACAATGGTTGCAGCAGTTTACACTCCCACCAACAGTACACAAGTGTTCCTTTTTCCACACAGCATCACCAGCATTTCTTATCAGTTAATCCCTTCATGATAGCCATTCTTTCTGGAGTGAGGTGAAATTTCAGTGCTGTTTTAATTTACATCTAACAAATGACCACTGATGTTGAGCATTTTTTCATATATTTATTTGACATTTATATTTCTTCATCTGAGTAGTGTGTAATCATCTCAGATGCCCATTTTTGATTGGGACTTGATATTTAAGCAGTCTGATTTTTTCAGTTCTTTATATGTTCTATACATTAGTCCTTTGAGGAGCAACTGGTTAAAATTTTTTCCCACTCTGTGGGTTGTCTTTTTACTCTATTGGTGATTTTTCTTTTGCTCTGCAAAAGTTTTTTAAGATCCCAGTTGTCTATTCTTTGTAGTATTTCCCATGTGACATGGGTTTTGTTTATGAAGTCTCTGTCTATACCTATGTCTTCAAGAATTATATCTACTTTCTCTTCCAGAAGATTTAGTGTTTCTGTTTTGATATTCAGGTCTTTGGTCCATTCTCAGTTTAGGTTAGTACATGATGATAGACATAGGCCCAAACTCTTTTTATTTATTTATTTTTATTTTGAGACAAAGACTCCCTCAGTTGTCCAGGCTGTCCTTGGACTTTCGATCTCCCTATCTCAGCCTCCCAAGTAGCTAGGATTATAGACATGAACCAGCATCCCTGGAAATTTATTTTTTATTACTTTTTTTCACACCAGAATATCAACCTATGAGAACACAAACCTTATCTTTCTCACTCTCTGTAGTGTCTCCTTTAACAAAATAGCTCATGCCACATGGGAAACACCCAATAGTTACTTGTTGAATGATCAAATGAATGAATGATAAGACATGTCAGTTAAGCATTTTAAAAACATTCATAATGTACAAAAGATACATTAGGTGCTGTGCCAAGCAAAAAAATTAGTCACGATCTATTTTTTTATTTTGTTCCCTAACAAAAGACAATCCCAAAGAATGGATAAGGAGAAAAGTGATGAATAAAGCATAACTTTTGCTTGTGTCTTAAAAGGTAAATAGCTAAAGGTCATATCCTACCAAGAAGTATACCAAAAAGTGAACAATATTACATAATTCTAAGAACTCAGTAATATATACCATACCCTAAATGTTACCATAGTAATGTGCACTCTAGGATATTTTTGATAAAGACCAATTTCTCTTTTAACTTTGATGTGAAGTTTGCATGTTGCTAATATAGTTACACTTGAAGCATAATTTTTTACATGGTAATGATAACAATGGATAGGATGAATGTTACCATCTTCCATTTGTTGAATTTTTTCTACCCTCCATGGACTTCAAACTTATTACCTTGTCCAGTTGTTGTAATATTATTGTAAAATAGCCAGTTTTTTCCCAGTTCACAAGCCAGAAAACTAAATCTCAGAGAGTTCCATAATATGTAGTTACAAAACTCAATTTTACAATTTTAAACTAGATTGTATCTGACTCAAAACTCAAAATCTTTTTAATTAGTCAGTTGACAACCTTCCAAGTGCAAATATTCACCAAAGGACACCTAATTATCCTAGTGTATCTTGAACCTGCAAGTTTTTAAGATCTTGCCTAACACGCAGACCAGTAATCAACATCTGCAGTTCTCATAAACCAAAAGCACTTTTGTAATAGTTCCCATAATTACAGCCTGAAAAATGTTGTCACATTTACTTTGAAGTTGCTTTGAGTTAGTTTTGTAAGATTCCCCATCATAACTGAAGGGAGTGAAAATTGCAGTGGCAATTTGTGGTATCTATCTAAAGCAACTATCCAGACATTGGATTAAAAATATTACTCCAAGGTGAAAGATACATTTTGCTTTTTCCTGATATCTTATTTCCTTCATTCTTTATTTTATGATTGAATTGGGAGTATGAGGTGTAAGAACTAAATGTAATGTGGGCTCAGCTAGTCAATATTAAGCATAAAATATTGCTGATATTCTAGTTGTTATTGTTGCTAATTTGATGGGAAAGAAATAATCATAGTTTGAAATGAAGGAACATCTTAAAGTATAGTTATACCACCCAGGTATGGTAGTCTACAACTGTAAACCTGGTATTCTTGAGAGGCTGAGACAGGAGGACTGCATGGTTGATCCCAGCCTGGGCAATCTTGTGAGATCATATATCAAAATAAGAAAGGGTTGTGGATGTAAGGCTAACCCCAAAGAAAGTACAGTTGACTCCCCTAATCCATAGAAAATATATTCCAGAACTCCTGTGGATCCTGAACCTCATATTATGTTTTTTCTATACATACATAAGACCAAATTTAATTTGTACATTAGGTACAGTAAAAAAAAATAATAATAACTAATGATAAAATAGAATAATTTTAACAAATACTATTATAAAATTATGTGACTATAATAAAAGAGTCATGACATAAATTCAGATGGAGGTTGACCAGGGATATCTGAAATCATAAAAAGCCAAACCATATATGGGGGAAGTTGTAATTCTCTTTGGAGGGCAAGTACATTTCTAATCTTTATTTCATTTACCTTGGGAGCTTTAGTAATAAAGAAGTGAGCTGAACAATATTTGAGAGATGCAAAGTCAAGAAAGCTAATGTAATAATATTTTTGCCTTATTGACATTTTAAAAGATAAATGTTATAAAGTTTTCTACATGAAAAGTATGTGCACATTAGATAAAATTTAGAAAGTTCATAATATAAGAATGAAAGGATGAGTATTGTTATTTTGGTTTAAATATGCAGCACCCCCCAAAGGTTCATGTATTGAGGGTCTGATCCACAATGTAGCAGTGCTTCCAAGTGAGGCTTACAAAGGTGACTGGATCATGAATACATTACCTTGTCAATGGATTAATACACTTATGAGTTCATTAGTTGAATTTCTCTCTGTCTTTCACCCCACTCTCTGCTCTCCAGACGTCCTGAGGTAGCCAGCTTTCCTTCCATACATCCTTCCATCATGGTGTCAGATGGAGCCAGCCAACTATGTACTGAACCCTCCAAAACTATGAGTCAAACATCTGCTTTATGTTATGTGTGTTAGGTATTTGGTCACAACAACAAAATGCTGACCAATAGGAGTATACTTCATACTGTATTTCCCCAAGAATAGAGCCTAACTGGAAAATAAGCCTTAGCATGATTATTGATACTCATAAAATAAGCCCCAGTTAAGATCATCAACCAGATGGATGCATTTAGTACATCCATTGAAACACATAATGGATATATTGAATCATAAAATAATATTAATATATAATTAAGAATAAACAATATTAATATTAAATTTTAAAAGATAATATAAATTATAATGAAGTATCTATAAATACCCAAGCAGGCACTTTGGCTGAGAGATAAATGCCTATGAAGAAAACAGATGAACTTCAGAATCATTGCCAAATGACCAACTGGAGTACACATGAACAATGTGCAAGCTTGATAACAAATGGATGTGGTTGTGTCTTATATGAATCTTAATAACTCAATATGTCATGTGTTGTAATGGTATACTTAATGCACTCATGTGAAATAAAGAAACAAGTCTGTATTTTGGTTCCTGAAATTTTATGTCACTTTTGTGTGGACAATCATTCTTAACTGTAATCATTTTTGTTGCCATTCCTGTCTCATAAGTCTTCAATTAGCACTTGATTTAACAGAAACTTTGTGAAGCCTAGCCTGCAAGAGGCTGTGTTTTGGATGAAGAATTCATGGAATAAAATCACTGACAGCTGTGTTGTCAATGCACTATGAGAAGGCTACATGAAAAAGAAGCACACATTTAAGGAGAGCTTTATTGCTGGACATTAGAGATGGGGGCCAGTGGCTCTACAGGAAACAGAGTCACAGGAAATTCAGACTAGAATTTGGGGTTTTCAGAGTTACTGCAATGTTCCAGAAGAAGATGCCAAGAAAGTATTTGAATAAATTTAATTTTCATACATGAATATAAATAGATTGTTGTTAATGAAAAATTAGACATTCCTCAAAAATAAGCCCCACTAAGTCTTTTTAAGCAAAAA
This sequence comes from Hydrochoerus hydrochaeris, assembly GCA_004027455.1. NCBI lineage: Eukaryota > Metazoa > Chordata > Mammalia > Rodentia > Hydrochaeridae > Hydrochoerus > Hydrochoerus hydrochaeris. Next base: position 210,884 of record PVLA01000250.1, on the reverse strand, counting down.
CTAATATAAGACCTGGTCTTATTTTTGGGAAATATGGTATTTCTCCAAAAGATTATTACTAGTCTCATTTGATGTGTTTTTTTCTAGGCATAGGTTTTCTAAAAATGATCACATACTTGTAATCATATTAAAAATATAGTTTGTGTTTCTAAAGAGCATTCTATAAAATGACAGCAACTGAAAAAATGATCAGCATTTGTTTTTAAATGTATAATTGTTTCTTAGCTTGAATCACAGTAGATTTATTGGATATTGTGGGGATGACCTCCTTAAAACCAGCAAATGAACCTTAGAAAATTGTTTTTTGTTAGCATACTCCTAATATCTCAAAATGCTTTATTTAGTCAGTGAACAACCTAAAGTATTTACTAAGTGGAGGACTAAACCAAGAACTGGCATGGAAAATCACAGATCTCTATGATCCCAAATATAATTGGCCCTATCTTTTGGAAGTTTAGAAGCTCTCTGGGGAGAAAATCAAACTAACTTTATGAAAAACTTTTCAAAATATAAGTTATAAAGCAAATACAAATAATTATATACTCACTATAGTTTGAAAAACTAAAGTATAGAATTATAAACAGATACAATTTGATTATAATCAAAATAAGTTACATTACAAACTCCATACTTGTAAAAAGTGTTAAATAGCATTACATAAGAGTTTAAAAGGATGCAGTTAATAATAGGTATTGATTTCATGACATAAAATGATTTTACTATACCAGAATGGGTTTCTTTGGATGCCTGAAGACAGGAGAAATACGATGATGTTTATTATGATGTTTATCATTACAATAATGATAATATTGAAAAAGCATAACTAACCAAGATGTTCAACAGAATGATAATGGACAAATATATTATGGAATTTACTTTCCATGGAATATTCTGCAACTAAGAAATATGATGTTTGGCAAAGAATTTTCAATGATTTAATTAATTCTTCTAAACCATTTTAACATAAATGTTTAGATTGTAGTATTAAATATTAGAAACATTTTGATGGATTATCATTGCTTTTGGAGTTTATAGAAAACAGCTTTATTTTTAGGAATGAAATTATATGTCCCACTGTAATATTTCATGACAGCTTGGCTTCCTTCTTATGTGCTTAAATTATTATTTCTCATCACTAAATATTTCTTTACAACATAATTTTAAATAATTCTAGAGTATTCCATTGTTTGGATGATGTATAATTAACATAGCCAATCTTTTACTACTGTATATTTTTATTTTTCCTTTGAAAAGTGTTGCTTGAAACTGCCTTTCTCCCTCTCTCCCTCCCTGTATGCTGCAAAATTATTTCAAAGAAATATGTTGGATGCATTAGCTATCTTCAGAGAGGCACAAAGTTCCAGTATTTTTCAGCATTTCACTTGGCCAGTGGTGTGATTTGAGACACAGAGCAACTATGAATGCTACCGCTAAATAAACCTGAAAGATGGTCACAGTAAACACCCATGCCCCATGGTGAGTCTCACTTAGTCCAGCAGATCTTGTTCAGCAGCTCCTTCATGGTCATGTGGTCCCACTCTTCCGCAAGGGGTGCCTTCCATGGGGCATCACTGGGGATCTACATACAGGAAAGAGTCGAAGGAGAAAGACAAAGGTAATTTCCATCTTCGATAACCCTTCAAGCATTATTTGAGATTCTCTCACTTGAAAAAATGTGTTTTCAAATTCCCCCAACAGTATCTTTCACCTCATAAACATTGTCTGTGTAGCTTTGCTGTTACAGATCTATATCAGCCAATTTATATTTCATTTACACTTCCTTCACAATAAACAAAGGTGTGCTGTAAATGGCTATTTCCAAATATGGATTGCAGTAGTTCTCTCTAATCCATCCAACATCCCAAGTAGATGTCTCAAAATATAGATGGTACTAAACTCTATATAATACTGTGTTTCCCATACATACACACCTACAATAAAGTTTAATTTAAAAACTAAGCACAGTAAGAGATTACTAACAATAATAAAATAGAATGATTTAGATATATATTGTATTAAAAGTTATGTAATTGTGGTCAATCTGTTTATTTCTGTAATTTTCCACTTAGCACTATCAAACCAACATTGACAGTGGGTAACTGAAACTACAGAAAGTGAAACCATGGCTAAAGAGGGACTACTTTACTAAAGTTAATAATTTACACAGAATAGTCACAAATTCAACTCTTTAACAATTATTAGATAGCTATACCAAGTCACTTCTAAGTAGAAGTTTTCAATTAAACTTTGAATGTGTGGACTGTGGGTTTGGATATGATAGAGAATCAAAGACTCAGATGTCTTGTGCTATTGTGTTCTAAAGATTTTCTGAATTAGAAACATCACCATAGGAAGACTGAATGATAGATAGACTTCTCCCTATTCACCAGTAGTTTACAATAGCAGTCCGTTTGGTCCCTCATTTTTTTCGAAGTCAGAAACAGGTTCATTCATCCATTTATTTCATGGTAAATATCTGTGATTTTTTTCACAGATATTTACTGTGAAACAAATGGATGTACTATGCACTCAGTAATAGGCTACTAATAGGCTAGACCCAAGAGATGAGTGATACATTGCAGGTTCCTTCCCTTAAGGATTAAAGTTATTATGAAAAATAACAACATAGTCAAAGACACTTTAGGAAGATTTACCTCTTTCCCCATATCATCCATTGTCCTCCAAAGGTTGTTATGGTCTAGGTAGGTAATTGGATTCCACACAGGTGGGAATGGGCCCCTGAAAGGGTATGATTTGCCCTGTGAAGATAAAAGATATTTTTAAGAGGAAGCACAGACTGCAATACAGACATAATTAAATTGGGTAAGTTGGTATGTATCTGTAAGCAAAATCACATTAGTTACCAATATGGGACAAACACTCAAGTTTTTTGTTTGTTTGCTTTTTCTCCTTGTATCCTTAGAGTTCTATTTAATTTTTTTAGCACATGGATTTCCAACAAAATCCTTTGTTGACTAAATGTTTGATGCCATGTCCAGCATTTCTCTCTGAAACCAGAATACTTACCGCATAAAATTTAAGTGCCAAAATAAAAGTAGGGTTACCCAAAATAATCTTATTTTCCACCAGTGCTTACCTTGGAATCAGGAACACTTATGTGTACAAAGAATCAAAAATTACTACTATAAAAACTACGCAAGTTAGAAGTGGATTAAAAATCAATTGCAGAAATGATCTGTAAAACAGGACCCAGCAAGATTTTTCAAAGAGACAGAAGTATTATATCACTCAGAGCTCAGTAAAATCAAAGCAGAAAGGTGAGAAAACTTCAAGGTTATCTGGACATATTTACATAATCTGTTCTCCTCATAGGGAATTCCTGACACAGAGACAAAGAGAGCATATTTCTGCAAAGATCTTAAAAATAGGATAATGTGCAAATCAAGTCAGGAAGAGTTAACTTGTTGATGACAGTTAAGAGACACACACAATGGGGATTTAGATCAGTGGCATAAGTGTCTGCCAGTGCAAGGTCGTGATTTTGATCCTTGGTGCAAAGAGAGAGAGAGAGAGGGAGAGGGAGGGAGGGAGGGAGGGAGGGAGGGAGAGAGAGAGAGAGAGAGAGAGAGAGAGAGAGAGAGAGAGAGAGAGAGAGAACTACTGTGGGTGAATCCGAAAAATGAGTCAGAAGTCAGGCTGTGCATTCTGACAGTATCTTTTAACTGAATCAGAAGAATTCACAGTTCTCCATAAAACACAACCCCCCAAGTCCCCCAGAAATTCTGAATCATTCAGCAAAGGTTGATCTTGTAGGTAGAGAAACTAGAGGTGAGACATGAGAAGAAATTTCAGACTCGTTCTCATGTTTATTCTGTGGCCATGTTGGTCTTCTTTCTCCAACAAGGCCACAAGAATCATAGGGAAGAGCTCTTAATCGGGCTTTTACAGAGAAATAGAGGAGAAGGAGCAAGAGAGTAACAGATGGAGAGTGAGATTTTAATGGAAGGAATGAATGTGCTGGCAAGAAGCAAGCCCAAATTCTGCAGGATAGGCCAGACAGCAGAAAGAGTTGCAGTTCAAGTTCAAAGACAATAAACTTGCAGAATTACCTCTGCTCTAGAGAAAGTCAATTTTTTCTCTTAAGATATTCCACTGACTGGATGTAACCCAGGTGTATTATGGAGGGTAATCTGCTTTATCCAAAATGTATTGATTAAAATGTTAATCTCTTCTAAAAAACACCTCCCTAGGAATATCTAGAATAATGTTTAACCAAATATTTGGGTACTTGAGTTTAACCAAGTTGACAAATAAAATTAATCATCACACTTCTTAACTTACTTTATTATGCTATATTTTACAAATACAGTGCCAATTTTATTTTATGTATTTTAATTTTCATGGATAAAATAATTTAAAAAGTTTAAATTGCACATATTTACCATGGATGTGCTGTTTGAAATATGCATATATTATGGAATGGCTAAACTAAGCTAATTAACATATGCCCCACTCACATTCTTATTTTTTGCAGTAAGAACTCTTAAAAACTATTCTCTTAGAAATTGTCAAGATACAACATATGGTTACTAACTATTGTCACTATTTATGCAATAAATCTCTTAGTATTTTTTCCTACCTAATTGAATATTCTTTCTTTTTTGTTTTCTTTCTTTCTTTCTTTCTTTCTTTCTTTCTTTCTTTCTTTCTTTCTTTCTTTTTTCCTTTCTTTTTTCCTTTCTTCTCTCTCTCTCTCTCTCTCTCTCTCTCTCTCTCTCTCTTTTGTTTTTTTCACTGAGGATTCAATGCAGGGCCTTTGTACTGCACTACATTTCCAGATCTTTTTAAAAAATTATTTGCTTTGAGACAGGGCTTCAGCAAGCCACTAAGTTGTCTGGACTAGTTTCAAACTTTCGATGCTCCCACCTCAGCCTCCCAGAGTGCTAGGTTACAGACATGTACCTAACTGAAATTTTAGATCATTTGAATAACTTTTCCCCAACAATGTATTTATTTTAAATGCACGTATGCACCTATGTAACTACTACCACAATCAATATATAAAACCTTCCGTTCAATAGTTTCCTCTCTGCCCTTCCCAGATAATCCCTGCATTTTTTTGACATTCCTTTTAAATGCTGACTGGTAGTTCATTATATGGATATACCATATTTTGTTTATCCACTCATTTGTTGATGATTATTTTTGGTTTTGGTCTATTGTGAATGAAATGCCTATGAACATTCTTATGCAGGTCTTTGTACATATTTTATTTTCTCTTGGGTAAACGCCTAGGTGTACAATGACTGAGTTGTATGGCGGGTATATATTTAATAGTTTTCCAAACTGGTTGTACACTTAACATATCTATCAGCAATGTATGAAAATTCTAGTGTTTCTTTTACACTTTATATTCTAAAAATACTTTTAATTTTACAATATTAAACTTTACAAAAAAGTTACATAGATAGTACAGAAAATTTCCATTTATACTTCGCTTAGTTTTCTCTCACAATACCATCTTATATGACCTTGAAACATTTACCAAAATTGGGATATTGGTGCACCACTATATACTAAATTTAAAGTTTTATTTGGATTTCACTCATTTTCTTATGAATATCTTTTCCTGTCCCAAGATCCATCCAGTATCCCATGCTCCTGTCTCCTTAGTCTTCTCTGGTCCATGGGTATGTGACTATTTCTCAGTTTCTCCTTGTTTGGTATCCTTGTTTAGTGAAACCTGAAAGGTTTGAAGAACACCATTGAGGAATTTTGTAAAATGTCCCTACATTTGTTGCTACCTGATTTTTTTTCATTTTTAGATGAAGGTTGAAGATATGGAAGAAGATCACAGAGATGAAGTGTCCTTATCATCCTATCTTCACAAGGGCCCATGTGACATCTACATAACTTATCGCTCATGATGTCAAACTTGACATCTGCCAGGTCTCTCCACTGTAAAGTTACTATTTCCCCTTTCTACAATGTGCTGTTTGGGAAAGCATCACTATGTCCCAATCACCCTCAAGACAGCATGGCAGGAATTATGTTCCACTTACTTTGAGACTGGTGGAGAAGGACTATCCACATATATTTCTTGGATTACCCAAAGAAGATTTCTCTCATTCCATCCTTTTATTCACTTATTCAATCATTTATTTACATCAGAGTGGACTTAGATTTATTTTATGAATAAGATTATAATCTAATTCTACATTATTTATTTTGTTGCTTGAATTATTCCACTTGCAGCCAGTGGAGTGTTCCTTCAGCTTAGCTCCTTTTGTTTCTGTAGTACTTCCTTCATTTCTGGTGTCAGAAGATTCTCCAGTCTCTTCTTTTTTCCAGCTCTAGTATCTGTCACTTGTCCAAGGACACTTAGTTCCTTTAATCAAAACAGTGATATGTAGAAACAATTTCTGGTTGTTGGATACATGCTGATATTTTTCTTCTTTTCCTTTTCTTGTTTTCAGTGCTAGAGATTGAATCCAGAGTCTTATACATGTTAAGCACGTGCTCTACCACTGAACCCTGATTTTTTTCTTTCATTCTTTTTTGTTTTTGGTGGTGTTGAGGATCAAACCCAGGGCCTTGTGAATGCAAGGCAAGAGCTCTACCACTGAGCCACATCAGCTGCATCCCCAACTCCTTGATTTTGTTTCTTAAAAAACTTTGCTGATATATACCATTCAAATACTATACACTTTGCATGCTGACTTTTTAAAAATTTATTTAAGAGAAAAAATACCGAAAAGAAAAACAAAAAGCAAAAGAGACAAACACCAATAGCAAATGCAATAAAATAACAATATATGTTTAAAAAACAAGATGATAGGAATTTGACAATGGTTGTAATATTGCATATTATCACGTTCAAAAGGGTTGCTTAGAATAGCAGATATAGGCATGTAAAATTGATCTAATCATATGAATATTAACTGGTCTTTTTCAGTAGCTAATACAATTAGTAGTATAGTCATTTTAGCTATCATATATATATATCCACAAATTTATGTCTTCTCCTTTTTCCTTCCTTCTTTCCTCCTTTCTCATATCCCAATTACTTTTCTTCTTTGAGCAAATTCTTACCCTTATACAATATTATTGTAGATTTTGAATCTTATATACTTTTTCAGCTTCTTACACTAAAGAGACAATATTGTATTTACACATGTGAGTTTGACTTATTTCACATATATGTATGGTCTCAAGTCATGTCCATTTACTTATAAAAGTCTCGATGCAATCTTTTTTATAGCTGAGTAGTACTCCAATGTATAAAAATGCCACATGTTTTTTACCCATTCCTTGATTGATGGACACTTGGGCTGTTTCCATGATTTGGATATTACAAATTGTGTTGCTATAAACATGGATGCACATATAACACTGTGTATGCTATTTTCAATTCTTCTGGAAAAATGTCCAGAAGTGGGATAGGTGGAACAAATGGAATCTCTAATCGTAGCTTTTTGAGGACTCTCCATACTGATTTCTATAGTGGTTGCACTAATCTACACTCCCACCAACAATGGAGAAGAGTTCCTTTTCCTCCACAGCCTTTCCAGCATTTGTTATTGGTTGATTTCTTGATGGTAGCCATTCTTTTTGGAGTGAGATGGAATCTCAGTGTTGTTTTAATTTGCATTTCCCAAATGACAATTGATATTGAACATTTTCCCATATATTTATTTTCCATTTGTATTTCTTCATTACAGAAGTGTGTATTCATCTCAGATGCCCATTTTTGGATTGGGTCATTGAATTGTGGGGTCCTGATTTTTTTTAAATTCTTTATATGTTCTAGATAGATATCCTTTTTCTGAAGGAGGGTTGGTTAAGATATTTTCCCAATTTGTGGTTTTTCTTTTTACTCTGTTGGAAATTTCTTTTGACATGCAAAAACCTTTTAATCAGACATGATCCCCATTGTTGATTCTGGGAAGTATTTCCCATGTAGTATGATTTTTGTTCATGACCTCTCTACATACTCCTATGTCTTCAAGATTTCTACCTACTTTGTCTTCAAGCAGATTTAGTGTTTCCATTTTAATATTTAGATCTTTAATCCATTTTGACTTTAGTTTAGTGCATGGTGATAGACACGGGTCTAGTTTTAGTTTTCAGGATATGGAAAGTCAATTTTTCTAGCACCACTTATTAAAGAGGCTAACTTTTTTTAGTGTACATGTTTGGCCCTTTGTCAAAGATAACATATCTGAGTGCATTTGTAGTTGTCACTGTATATTCCCATTGATCCCATTGATCTTCAACTCTGTTTTTTTTTAATTTTTTATTTAAAGGGATAAAACAGAAAAAGGAGACAAATATTACAGAATTTCAAAAAAAATAAACAGTAAGAAATCACTAGTTGATAAATTACATATTGCTTTTTTAGAAATAGTTGTTCAAGTTACTAAATTAAAGCACACAAAGTGAACACTCATGCAGTGAGACTGCAAACTGATCTGTTCAACAATCAAAAAGAATTAAGAAATATGGCTATCAATCCTGCACACATAAATATACATGCAGCTATATCTTTTATAGCACTTCCTATTTTCTCTTTTTTACAATAGCAATTATACATTTTTTATTTAAAGAGGAAAAAACAGGAAAAAGGTAGAAATATTACAGAATTTCAAGAAAAGAAGATAAATAGTAAGAAATCACTAGTTGATACATTACATATTGTTCTTTTAGAAATAGTTATTCAAGTTACAGGATTAAAGCACACAAAGTGGAAAATAAAGCAGTGGGAGTGCAAACAGATCTGTTCAACAATCTAACAAGAACCTAGAAATATGGTCATCAATCCCAAACATCTAAACATACATGCAGCTATATCTTTTACAGTGTTTCCTATTTCCTCTTTTTTTATGATAGCAATTATACAATTTTAAAATTTTATTTAAAGACAAGAGAAAAACAAAACAAAACAGAAAAAAGGGTAGCAACAATACAGAATTCTAAAAGAAAGAAAGAAAAAGGAGAATGAGAGAAAGACACACTAAGAAATCATTAATTTATAAATTATGTACTGTCATCCTGGATGTAGTTGTTCAAGTTACAGAGTTAAAGGGTACATAGTAAATATTCAAACAGACTACAAACAGCTCTGCTCAAAGATCCAACAAACATTCAGCAATATGGTCATCTATTTTACACACTCAAACATACATGCAGTTATATCGCTTAGAGCACTTTCTTTTCCCCTCTTTTGTCAAATAGCAATTACACATTTTGGTTTTATTACTTTTGTAGTTCTTATTTACTTTTTACACTAGAGATGCAATATGATATTTATAAATATGATTCTTATTTATTTCACTAATGAGGATAGTCTCAAGTTGTCTCCATTTGCCTATGAAGGCCTCAAGGTCATCCTTTTTTATGGCTGAGTAATATTCCATTGTATAACTATGCCACATCTTTTTCAGCCATTCTGCAGTAGATGGGCATCTTGGTTGTTTCCAGGATTTAGCTATCACAAATTGTGCAGCTACGAACATGGGTGCGCATATATCACTGTGATATGAACTTTTCAGTACTTTGGGGAAAATGCCCAGGAGGGGGATAGCTGGATTGAATGGGGCTTCCAATCCTAGTCTTCTGAGAATTCTCCATAAGGATTTCCATGTACTGGCTCAACTTTGCCATGTTATGTTGCAGTTGTTTCTTTCTGCTTTTCTTCTTATTTAATTGCTTATCCTACCTGGTGGTTTCTTTCTGTTGTTTTGGGGATTGTGGTCATTTTTATCTCTGTCTAGTATGTCTTTCAGTATTCTCTCTAGGGTTGGTTTTGTGGGCATCAATTTCTTCAGTTGTTCTTTGTCAGGGAAGTATCTTGTTTCTCCATTAAATTTGAATGAAAGTTTTGCTGGGTACATCAGTCTGGGTTGAAAATTGTTTTTTTTTTTCAGGGCTTGAAATACCTCACTCCAAGCTCTTCTTGACTTGAGGGTTTGTGCTGAAAAGTCTCCCGTGATTCTAAAGGGCTTTCCTTGATAGGTGAGTTGTGTCTTTTCTCTGGCAGCTTTTAATATTCTGTTTTTATGCTGTATGTTTGAGATCTCAATTATTATGTTGCTGGGTGTGGAGACACATAATAATTGAGATCTATATGCCTCACCTATCTGCATATCAGATTCTTTCTCCATGTTTGGGAAATTTTCTGCTACTACTTCTGTAAATACTTTATGTATGTCATTTGCCTGGACTCCTGTATCTTTGCTAATGCCCTTTATTCTTATATTGTTGCTCTTGGCATCATCATGAAGCTTCTGGATTGTCATTTCATGCTGCTTTGCTATTTTTAAAAGTTCTATCCTTTCCTGATCACTAACTGTGATCCTGTCCTCAAGGTCCGAAATCCTATCCTCAGCTTCCTTTAGGTGGTTTTGCATGCTTTCAATAGAATTTTTTGTTTCTTGGATGTCTCTTTGAGTTTGTTTCATGAATTCTGCTTGTTTTCTATATTGTTCATTCAAAGTTTCAATCAGTTTCCCATGCTCATGTACTTTTTTCTTTAGTTCTTCTTTAGCTGCATTCAACAACTCCTTTACTAAAGTTGTTATTTCTATCTTTACATGGGAGATTACTTCTAATTTGATTTCCTCTATAGCCTGATGCAGCTGTTTTTTTATTTCACTCACTATCTTTTCAGAGATTCCTGGTGTGTTACTTTTGGGCTCCTCTATTTCAATGTCTCCTATACTTGCTTCTGGTGAACTATATGTTTGAGACTGCATTTTGCTTTTTCATTTTGTCATTTTCACACTGCCTGGTGTTTTCTATGTGTAGGAGGGGATCACATGCAATCTTTTCAGACACACCAAAGTCTTAGAGTTAGTTGGAGGGGATTTTACTACCAGCCCTATTTTTCCTGTACACCTCTATTTTAGGGGTATACACACCACATTGATACAGTCAATCCGGTGTAGTCCAAAGTTCACCACCTGGGAGCAAAGTTCCAAATTTTCTCACACTAACTGGATCCCGTTGAGATCTTCTGATGTTCCAGGTGGGAGGGCGGGCCCATCTGTAGCAGTCCAGGGCAGTTTTCAGACTTGGGTGGGCCCTCGGTGGAGTTTCTGGGGAGCCTACCCTTGCTGCGGGCTTCTGCTGAGTTCCCAGTGGCAGGGCAGGCCTTAGGTGGAGGATCCAGGCAGCCTTAGCCTGAGACGGGCTTGCACTGAGTTCCTGGTGTCAGGGCGGGCCCTTGGTGGAGGTTCTGGGGAGCCTACCCCTGAGGCAGGCTTGAGCTGAGTTCCCGGTGGCAGGGCAGGCCCTTGGTGGAGCTTGAAATAGTTTTGTCAAGAGAAAAATAACTCTCACCCCCTCCAAAACTGATATTCTATATTATCCATAATCTACTAATTATTCTCACAGCCTTCACTGTGCCTTTTGTACTTCACAACAAAATGTATTTTGTTTGTTTTCTGAAGTCTTCCATTCACCTTGACTTTTTTTTGGACACTCCAGCCTCTTGCCACTTCAGCCAGCCTACTCCTTAGTTGCAGCTTTGGACTCCTTGGCAACCGCATTACTTCATTACCCATAGCAACCAGGAGGCTTGGTGGGTCCTGATGCTGTTCTCTCCAGTGGAGGGAGCCTGTTAGCTCCCCAAATGTGAAGGAAAATTCACGGGACCATTTAGAGGGTTTGGAGATGCAGGATCTAATAACTGCCTACCATATGGCAAGTACTAGTCAAAAAACTTTAAGGTAATGTTTGATTAACACTCATAACCTAATTAATACTTAAGAAAATGAAAGCACTGAAAATTTGACTCAAAATTACAAATCTAGTAAAGGACATATCCAAGCAGTTTAGCCTCAGAACTCCAGTGTACGTTGTCCATTTTCTTGCTGATCAAATGCTACAATACCTTCAAGTCTGTTTTTATGCCAGTAGTATGCTGATTTTATCACAGTAGCTTTGTAATATAATTTCAAGTTGCGATTGTGATACTTCCTGCCTTACTTTTGTTACCCAGAATTGCAATTCCTATTCTAAGTTTCTTCTGATTTCAGATGAATTTTAGGGATGGTTTCTCTAGATCTGTGAGGTAATTTCATGGTATTTTGATTCGAATTGCATTAAATCTGTATAACAATTTTGGGAGAAGGGCCATTTTCACAATGTCTGTTATTCCTATCCATAAACAAGGAATGTGTTTCCATTTTCTGAAATCTTCTTCAGTTTCCTTTTGCAGAATAATGTAATTTTCACAGCATAGATATTTTACTTCCTTTGTTAGAATGATTCCTAAGTAGTACATGTTTTTGGATGCTATAGTTAAGGGTGTGGTTTGTCTTAATACTCTCCATTATTTCTCTCACTTTGTTGTTTGTGTACAGTAATGCTATTGATTTTTTGTTGTTAATAAATTACATATTGTTCTTTTAGAAATAGTAGTTCAAGTTACAAAATTAAAGCACACAAAGTGGACACTCAAGCAGTGAGACTGCAAACAGATCTGTTCAACAATCCAACAAGAACTTAGAAATATGGTTATCAATCCTACACAGTTAAATATACATGCAGTTATATCTTTTATAGCACTTCCTATTTCCTCTTTTTTACAATAGCAATTACACATTTTTAAAATTTATTTAGAGAATAAAAAACAAAACAGTAAAAAAGGTAGCAACAATAGAGAATTCTAAAAGACAGAAAGAAAAAAAGGAAAGAGAGAAAAAACCCACTAAGAAATCACTTGTTTATAAATTACATATTGTCATCTTGAATGTAGTTGTTCAAGTTACAAAGTTAAAGGATGCATAGTAGACATTCAAACAGTGAGACTGCAATCAGTTCAGCTCAAAGATCCAACAAAGATTCAGCAATATTTTACACACTCAAACATACACGCAGTTATATCCATTAGAGCACTTTCTTTTCCTCTCGTTTTTACAATAGCAATTACACATTTTGGATTTATTACATTTATAGTTCTTATTTACTTTTTACACTAGAGACACAATATGATATTTACAAATATGAATCTTATTTATTTCACTAATGAGGATAGTCTCAAGTTGTCTCCATTTGCCTATGAAGTCCTCAAGGTCATCCTTTTTTATAGCTGAGTAATATTCCATTGTATAACTATGCCACATCTTTTTAATCCACTCTGCAGTAGATGGGCATCTTGGTTGTTTCCAAGATTTAGCTATCACAAATTGTGCCACCATGAACATGGTTGCACATATATCACTGTGATATGAACTTTTCAGTTCTTTGGGGAAAATACCCAGGATGGGAATAGCTGGATTGAAAGGGGCTTCCAATCCTAGTCTTCTGAGAATTGTCCATAAGGATTTCCACAGTGGTTGCACCAGTCTACATTCCCACCATCAGTGGAGCACTGTTCATTTTTCCATGCAGCCTCGCCAACATTTGTTATCAGTTGATTTCTTGATGGCAGCTATTCTTTCCAGAGTGAGGGGAAATCTCAGTGTTGTTTTAATTTGCATTTCTCGAATGACCAGTGATGGTAAACATTTCTTTATGTATTTATTTGCCATTTGTATATCTTTCTCTAAGAACTGTGTGTTCATCTCAGATGCCCATTTTTGGAGAGGGTCTTTGAATTTGGAGGGCTTGATGTTTTTCAATTCTTTATATGTTCTGGACACAAGTCCTTTTTCTGAGGGGTTGCTGGCTAAAATTCTTTCCCACTCGGTGGGTTTTCTTTTCACTCTTTTGGTGATTTCCTTTGAAGTGCAGAAACTTTTCAATAATAAGAGATCCCATTTGTTGATTCTTGGAAGTTTTTCCCATGCAGTTTGCATTTGGTTCATGAATTCTCTGCCTACCCCTATGTCTCCAAGACTTTACCTACATTGTCTTCTAGTAGTTTTTGTGTTTCTGTTTTAATACTGAGCTCTTTGATAAATTTAGACTTTAGTTTTGTGCATGGTAATAGGCTTGGATCTAGTTTCAGTCTTCAGCACATGGAGAGCCAATTTTTCCAACACCATTTATTAAAGAGACTATCCTTCTTCCAGTGGACATATTTAGCCCCTTTGTCAAATATCAGGTGGCTGAGTGTCTTTGTGGTTGTGCTTGCATCTTCTAATCTGTTCCATTGATCCTCAGGTCTATTTCTTTGCCAGTACCATGCTGATTTTATCACTGTAGCTTTATATACTGTTTCAAGTCAGGAATTGAGATGCCTCCTGCCTTGCTTTTGTTGCCCAGTATTGCCTTTGGTATTCTAGGTTTCTTCTGCTTCCAAATGAATTTTAAGAGTGTTTTCTCTAGATCTGTGAGTATGTCAATGTTATTTTGCTTGGGATTGTGTTAAATCTTGGGGAATATGGCCATTTTCACAATGTTGGTTCTTCCTAACCAAGAGCAAAGAATGTCCTTCCATTTTATAATATCCTCTTCAATCTCCTTTTTCAGCATAGTATAATTTTCAGCCTATAGGTCTTTTACATTTTTAGTAGGTTGATTCCTAAGTATTTCATTTTTGAGATGTTATTGTAAAGGGCGATATTTCCATAATTTCTCTCTCAGTGAGTTTTTTGTTTGTGTACAGGAATGCTATTGATTTTTGAGTGATGACTTTGTATCCAGCTATAGTGCTGAACTTGTTTATTACCTCTAGTAGTCTTTTAATGGAGTTTTTTGGGTCTTCTATATAGAGTATCATATCTTCTGCAAATAGTGATAATTTAACTTCTTCCTTTCCTATCTTTACTCCTTTTATTTCTCTCTTGTCTGATTGCCCTGGCTACTGTTTCCAGAACTATATTGAAAAGGAGTGGTGAGAGTGGACATCCTTGTCTTTTTCTGATTTTAAAGTGAACACTTTCAGTTTTTGTCCATTTAGTATAATGTTGGCTGTTGGTTTATCATAGATGACCTTTATAAGGTTGAGGTAGACACCATGTATTGCAAGTTTCTGAAGGGTTTTTATCATGAACATGTGTTGGACTTTGTCAAAAGCTTTTCTTGCATCTATTGAGATGATCATGTGGTTTTATTGAGAATCTTTGCATCAATTTTCATTAGTGAAACTGGCCTATAGTTCTGTTTTTTGGTTGGATCTTTCTCTGGTTTTGGTATCAGAGTAACACTTGCCTCTAGGAATGATTTAGGGAGGATTGCTTTCTTCTCAATTTCATTGAAGAGTTTAAGGAGCATTGGCATCAAATCTTCTCTAAATTTCTGTTAGAATTCAGCAGTGAATCCATCAGGATGTGGGCTTTTCTTTGTTGGTAAGTTTTTAATTATATTTTCAATTTCAATAGCTGATATTGGGTTGTTCCAAATTTCTATATCTTCTTTGTTGAGCTTTGCTAGTTCATATGTTTCTAGAAATCTGTCCATTTCCTCTGTATTTTGCACTCTATGTGAGTAGAGATTTTCAAAGTAGGTATTCATGGTCTTGAATTTCCATGGGATCTGTGGTAATTTCTCCCTTTTCAGTTCTTATTGCAGGAATTTGGGTTTTTTCTTTCTCTCTCTTGATAAGGTTAGCTAAGAGTTTGTCAGTTTTGTTTATTCTCTCAAAAAACCAGCTTTTTGATTCATTAATTCTTTGTATTCTTTTTTTAGTTTCAACTGCATTAATTTCTGCTCTAATCTTTACAGTTTCCTCTTTTCTATGAGCTTTGGGTTTAGCTTGCTCTTCTTTTTCTAGAAGCTTGAGATAGAGTATTAGGTTGTTTATTTGTGCTTGTTCTGTTTTCTTGATATGACAGTTCATTGCTATATATTTCCCTCCTAAGACCACTTTCATTGCATCCCACAGATTACAGTACATTGTTTCTGTATTTTCATTGAATTGTAGGTATTGCTCTATTTCTTCTTTAATTACATCTGTAGCCCACTGGTTATTCAAAAGGTTGTTATTTAATTTCATGTATTTATGCAAATTTTGCAATTTCTTTTACCATTAATTTCCAATTTCAGTGCACTGTGGTCAGATATTATGCATGGAATGATTTCAATACCTTTGCATTTACTTAAGAATGTTTTATGGGATAATATATGGTCTATTTTGGAGAATTCCGTGCACAGCTGAGAAGAATGTGTATTCTGATGTGGTTTGGTGGAACACTCTGTAAATGTCTACTAAGTCCAATTGCTCACAGGTATGATTCAGTTCTGTTATTTCTTTGCTGACATTTTGTCTAGTTGACCTATCTCTTTGTGACAATGGGCTATTAAGATCCCCTGTTATAAATGTGTTCTTGTGTATTTGGTTTTTCATGTCTATTAGTATCTGTCTTATATAGTTGGGTGCTCCTGTATTTGGTGCATATATATTTATAACTGTTAGCTCTTCCTCTTGAATATTTCCACTAATGAGTATGTAGTTACCTTCTCTATCTCTTTTAATCATTTTAGGTTTGATGTTCACTTTGTCTACAAATAGAATAGCTACCCCTGCTTTTTTCTGGTTTCCTGTTTCATGAAATACTGTTTTCCTTCCTTTGACTTTTAATCTATGAGTTTCCTTTTGGGTCAGATGTGTTTCTTGTATAGAGCATATTGTTGGATCCTGTTTCTTGATCCATTCTGTCAATCTATTTCTTTTTATAGGTGAATTGAGGCCATTTATATTTATGGATATTACTGATATGTATTGTCTCGGCTTTGCCATGTTATGTTCCAGTTGTTTCTTTCTGCTTTTCTTCTTATTTAATTGCTTATCCTACCTGGTGGTTTCTTTCTCCTGTTGTTGTTTTGAGGATTGTGGTCATTTTTGTCTGTGTCGTGTGTATTTCAGTACTCTTTCTATGATTAGTTTGGTGAACATGAATTTCTTCAGTTGTTCTTTGTCATGGAAGTATCTTGTTTCTCCATTAAATTTGAATGAAAGTTTTGCTGGGTACATCAGTCTGGGTTGAAGGTTGCTTTCTTTCAGGGCTTGAAATACTTCACTTCAAGCTCTTCTTGACTTGAGTGTTTGTAATGCTATTGATTTTTGAGTGTTGATCTTGTATCCAGCTACATTACTAAATTTGGTTATTATATCTAGAATTCTTTCAGTGGAGTTTTGGAGGTCTTCCATGTAGAATATCATATCATTTTCAAGTAATGATATTAGCTTCTCCCTTTCCTATCCTTATTTATTTTATTTCTCTCTCTAATCTAATTGCTCTGGATAATGTTTCCAGAAATTTATGGAATAGAATTGATGATAATGGACATCCTTGTGTTGTTTCTGATTTTAGATTGAAAGTTTTCAATTTTTGTCCATTTAATCAGATGTTGCCTGTTGGTTTATCACATATGGCTTTTATTAGATTGAGGTAACACCCATCTATTGTGATTTTCTGTAGGGTTGAAAATTTTCAGTTTTTGTCAGTTTAATAAGATTTTAGCTGTTGGTTTATCTTGGCTTTTATCAGATTGATGTAAAGACCATGTATTCTTTTCCATTGGGTTTTTATCATGAATGAGTGTTGGATTTTGTCAAAAGCTTTTTCTGAGTCTATTGAGATGATCATGTGATTCTTGTCCTTTGTTCTTTTGATATGATGCATTATGTTTATTGATATGCATATATTGAACCACCTTCTGCATTCCTGGGATGAATCCCACTTGATCATGGTCTATAATCTTCTTGATGACTTGTTGCATTCTATTTGCTGGTATTTTATTGAGAACTTTTGTAATCATGTTCATTAGGGAGAGTGGCCTGTAATTTTCTTTTTTTGGTCGGGTCTTCCTCTGGTTTTGATATGAAGGTACTACTACTGGCTTTCAGGAATGAATTAGGGAGACTTCCTTCCTTTTTTATTTCATTGAAGAGTTTGAGGAGTGTTGGTATTAAGTCTTCCCTAAATTTCTTGTACAATTCAACAGTGAATCCATTAGGATCTGGGCTTTTCTTTTTTGGTAAGGTTCTAATTACATTTTCAATTTCATTAAGTGAAATTAGGTTATTCAGCAGTTTTATATCTTCTTGATTCAGCTTTGGTAATTCATACATTTCTAGGAATCTGTCCATTTCTTCTATGTTATTGAACCTATGAGAGTAAAGGTTTCAAAGTAGGCATTCTCTATTTCCACAGGGTCTGTAGCAATTTCACTCTTTCCATTTCTTATTGCATGGGTTTGGGTTTTTTCATTCTTCTTTTTGATATGGTAAGTTGGGAGTTTATCAATTTTATTTATGCTTTCAAAGAACCAACTTTTCAACTCATTAATTCTTTGTATTGTTTTGTTAGTTTCAATTGCATTAATTTCTGCTCTGATCTTAATAATTTCCTTCCTTCTTTAGGCTTTGGGCTTAACCTGCTCCTCTTTTTCTAGAATTTTGAGGTGCAGCAATAGGTTGTTTTCCATGTTCATTCCATTTTCCTCATGTGGTAGTTTAGTGCTACAAATTTTCCACTGAGAACTGCTTTCATTGTGTCCCACAGGTAATTTATATTTGCATTTTCATTCAATTATAAGTATTGTTTAATTTCTTCTGTGACCCATTGTTTGTTTAGGAAAGTGTTATTTAATTTCCATATGTTTATGGGGTTCTTGTGGGATTTTTTGTCATTAATTTCCAGTTGTGTTTCACTATAGTCAGATAATATGCATGGAATTATTTTAGTTTCTTTGAATTTACTTAATCACATTCTGTGGGGCAGTATATGATCTATTTTAGAGAATGACCCAGGTGCAGCTGAGAAAAATGTGTATTCTGATGTTGTTGGATGGAACACTTGGTACACATATACTAGATCCATTTGTTCACAAGTTTGATTCAATTCTGTTCTTTGCTGATTTTTTGTTTGGTTGATCTCTTTGTGACAATGGAGTGTTAAGGTCCCCCCTTATAACTGTATTATGGTTTATTTGATTTTTTATGTCTATTAAGATTTGTCTTACATAGTTGGGTGCTCCCGTATTTGGTGCATATATATTGGTACCAGGGATCAAACTCACAATCTTGTGCTTGCCAGGTAGGTGCTTATGTCACTGAGCTAAATCCCTGGCCCCTAATTCAAGGCCAGCCTAGGCAACTCAGCAAGATCCTGCCCTAAAATAAAAAAATAAAGTAAAAATAAAAGGGATGGAGATGTAGCTCAGTGCTAGAGTACCCCTGGGTTCAACAAGAACACAAAATTAAGATTCTGAATTCTGCCTTTTGGAATCTTCACTGAACAGAAACAGAATGGCTTCATGATACAAGTGTTGCTAAAAACAACCTCAGTGCTTCTCATGCCCTGCTCCTGACCTTTATTCAAGGCCAAGACCCCACATGGCAGTTTCTCTCACATTTGAGAAGCCCCTTTGCCACCATAATATTGGTACTGGCCCCAGGGCAGGTAGGGACAGGTGGGCCAATCTCCTGGACCTATTTCCTGAAAAATGCTTTGTTTCTCTCAGAATGTCTCCTCTGATGTTGAATAAGAACCTTGCCTTTCTAGTTATTGCAACTGAAGACAGGCTATCTGCCTATCTGTAACTCAATCATTTTTACCGCCATAAGTTAGGGCTACACTTGGGCCATAAACTAACTTGGAGGACCAAGCTTTGCTTTTTATCTATATTTCCAGTTTGAGAGAAAAGTAACTTAACCATTCCCAGATGAAGTCCTGCTAACTCTCCTTGAACAAATGATTTTCTTCATCTGTTGATGTGCGCACTTCATGACACATATGTATTTCTAAATACCCAGAGCTGGCCTTGAAACTATCTTCTGGTCACATGGTGATCAGAATCTGCTAGCAGCACCACAGAACGTGAAAGTCCCATGATTATTCATGTAGGGAGAGAGGATGAAGATACATAAATAAAAATAACAAATAGTATTGACAACAGCTAACATTGAGTTCATCCTCTATCCTGGTTCTGTTTGGTAAACTGTAAAT
The DNA here is from genome assembly GCA_004027455.1 of Hydrochoerus hydrochaeris. Lineage (NCBI taxonomy): Eukaryota > Metazoa > Chordata > Mammalia > Rodentia > Hydrochaeridae > Hydrochoerus > Hydrochoerus hydrochaeris. The sequence continues at coordinate 191,082 of PVLA01000250.1, read as the reverse complement.
CTACTTTGTACATTTCACAATGACCCTAGAAAATATCTTTTTCAGGTGGAGAAACTGAGGCAGAAATAGATGAAATAATTATCATTTGCCTAAGTTCTCACAACTAGTAAATGGCAGCAAGATTTCAATTCAGACATTCAAAGCCAATTCCTTTGATCAGGAAGCTTCCTAGTTTCTTAATAGTACTTATCATTATTGAATGCTATTTGTCAGACATTTAGTCAACAATTCCAATTAAATTTAATCCCTGCAACAACCCAGTAAGTACCAGTGTGCTAATAGCATATTTCATTTTGCAGCTGTGTTCTAAAGCACTGAGGGGTTCACTAACTTGTTCAATGTTGCACAGTTTATATAAGGTAGGATTAGAATTTAACTTCAATCTGGTGTATTTATAGCTCAAACTCTTTCTTAAAGAGCTCTATTGATGTTTTAATAATATACAATGAACAGCACACATTAGAAATAGAGTTCAAGGCCAGGAGGTGAGTTGCAGCTCACCAACGCAGGCCCGGGAAAAATTTGGGACCATCGATCCTGGCAGCTGGGTGCCCACCCAGCCCCCTAGGACATTGGAATACACACCAGAGGTTCCGTGGGCTTGAGTAGACAATGCCCAGTGACCTTCTTTCAACCAGAGGAATCAGGCCCACAACACAAGGGGAGCCAAAGCCATGTGAGTCCTAGTAGCAGAAGGCGCAGGAGGTGATTTCCAACACATCCAGGGAAAGCTTTGGAACATCACAGAAATTACAGAAATATAGGAAAATGACAAAACAAAAGACCAAAATGCAATCTAAAACCTCCAGTCCATCCCAAGAAAAACTAGGAGCCATGTACATAGAAGAAATTACTAGACATACACCTGAAATTCCTGAAATGATATCAACTGAAATAAAGAAGCAAGTACAGGAAGCTATGAGGGAATTCAAATCAGAAATACTCTCCCAGGTAAAAAAAGAAATGATAAAAGAAGTGAAAGAAATACTGAACACATCTAAAGAAGACACAGCTAAAAAATTAGAGGAACAAAGCAAAATGATAGAATCCCTGAATGAGCAGTTTAAGAAACAAACAGAATACATGAAGCAGATTCAAAGAGATATACAGGAAATCAAAAATTCTATTGAAAGTTGCAAAAACCACCTCAACAAAAGTGAAGATAGAATCTCAGACCTTGAAGATAAGATTGCAGCTAGTGAACAGGAAAGGAAAGATCTTCTAAAAATTACAAGAAATCAGGAAATAACAGTTCAACAGCTGCAAGATGATGCAAAGAAAAACACCATAAGATTAATAGGGATAAAAGAAAAAGAAGGGGAAAACACAAATGATATCAAGAGGCTATTTACATAACTAACAGCTGAAAACTTCCCAAACATGAGTATAGAAACTGACATACAGAGTAGTGGAGCATATACAACTCCAAATACCCATAAGCAAAACAAAACTACACCCAGACATATAATAATCACCATCCCAGAAATCCAACATAAGAACAGAATATTAAAAGCTGTTAGAGAGAAAAGACAGATCACCTATAAAGGAAAACCTATCAGAATCACAGCAGACTTCTCAACACAAACAATGAAGTCAAGAAGAGCATGGAGTGAAGTGTTTCAGATACTAAAGGAAAATGACTTCCAACCCAGACTGCTTTACCCTGCAAAACTGTCCTTCAAAATGGATGGAGAAATAAGATACTTCCATGGCAAAGAACAGCTGAAGAACTTCATGATCACCAAACCAACCTAAAAAGAATACTGAAAGACATTCTAGATACACACAGGAAAAAAAACCACTAAGCAACACCAACAATTAAAAAGAATGGACAGTTAAGATACAACATCAGAGAGATAACATGTCAACAATAAACCAATATATGACAGTTATAACCATTAATGTAAATGGCCTCAATTCACCAATTAAAAGAAACAGACTGAGGGAATGGATCAAGAAACAATGTCCAACCATATGCTGTCTACAAGAAACCCATCTAACCCAAAAGGAAACTCATAGACTGAAAGTCAAAGGATGGAAAACAATACTCCATGTAACAGGAACTCAAAAAAAGCAAGGGTAGCTATTCTGGTTGCAGACCATGTGAACTTCAAACCAAGAATGGTTCAAAGAGCTAAAGAAGGTCACTACATACTAGCTAGGGGAAAACTGCAAGAGGAAGAGATAACAATCTTAAATATATATGCACCAAGTAAATGCAAAAGCACTGAAATTATCCCATGCATGTTATTGGATTGTAAGGCCATGAAACTAGAAATTAATGATAAAAGTAACTGCAAAAACTCCCCAAACACATGGAAATGGATTAATACACTCTTGAGAAATCAGTGGGTCACAGAGGAAATTAAAGAAGTAATTAAACAATATCTACAAGCAAACAAAAATACAAATACAACTTACCGGAACCTGTGGGATGCAATGAAAGCAGTCCTCAGAGGAAAATTTATTGCACTGAGTTCCCACATTAGGAAAACAGAATGAACACAAAAAAGCAACCTGATATTACTCCTGAAACATCTAGAAAAAGAAGTGCAAGCCAAGCCCAAAGCCAAAAGAAGGGAGGAAATTATAAAGATCAGAGCAGAAATTAATGCAATAGAGACTAAGAAAACAATACAAAGAATCAGTGAATCAAAGAGTTGGTTATTTGAAAGAATAAATAAAATTGATAAGCCCCTAGACAACCTAAGTTTAAAAAGGAAAGAAAAGACTAAAATTCATGCAATGCAGAATGAAAAAGGTGCAATCACTACTGGCCCTGCGGAAATACAGATCATCAACAACTATTTTGAAAACCTCTACTTTCATAGGTTTGATAACACAGAAGAAATGAACTGATGCATAGAAACATATGAACCACCAAAGCTGGATCAAGAAGATGTAAAACTACTGAATAACCCAATTTCTATTAATGAAAATGAAAATATAATCAAGTCCCTACCAACAAAGAAGAACCGAGGCCCAGATGCATTCACTGCGGAATTCTTTAAGAAATACAAAGAAGACTTAATGCCGACACTTCTCAAACTCTTCAAAGAAATTGAAAGGGAAGCAATTCTCCCTAAGTCATTCCTGGAAGCAAATATCACTCTAGTAACAAAACCTGAGAAAGACCCCACTAAAAGAGAGAACTACAGGCCAATCTCCCTAACAAAGATGCAAAAATTCACAATAAAATATTGGCAAACAGGATGCAGCAAGTCATTAAGAAGATTATACACCATGACCAAGTGGGATTCATCCCAGGCATGCAGGGATGGTTCAACATAGGTAAATCAATAAATGTAATCCACCATATCAATAGAGCCAAAAGTAAGAATCATATGATCATTTCTATAGATGCAGAAAAAACTTTTGATAAGATCCAACACCCATTCATGATAAGAATCTTACAGAGAATTGGAATAGATGGTCTTTACCTCAATATGATAAAGGCCATCTATGACAAACCAACAGCCATTGTCATACTATATGGACAAAATCTGAAAGCCTTTACCTTGAAATCATGCACAAGACAAGGATATCCCTTATCACTGCTCCTATTCAACATAGTACTGGAAATATTAGCCAGAGCAGTTAGATAAGAGAGAGAAATAAAAGGAGTAAAGATAGGAAAGAAGAAGTTAAATTATCATTATTTTCAGATGACATGATACTCTACAAAGAAGACCTTCAAACCTCCACTGAAAGACTCCTAGATATAATAAATAAATTCAGCAATGTAGCTGGATGCAAAGTCAATACTCGAAAATCAATAGCATTCTTATACACTAACAACAAAATCATCAAGGGAGAAATAAGGGAAGCCACACCCTTCACACTAGCATCCAAAAAAATGAAATACTTAAGAATTAATCTAATGAAAGATTTAAACAAGTTGTACAGGGAAAATTATAATACCCCAAAAAAAGAAATCAAAGACGACCTCAGTAAATGGAAAGACATCCCTTGTTCATGGATAGGAAGAATAAATGTTGTGAAAATGGCCATTCTCCCAAAATTGTTATACAGATTCAATGCAATCCCAATGAAAATACCACTAACATACCTCATAGATCTAGAGAAATCATTCCTAAAATTCATCTGGAACCAGAAGAGACCTAGAATAGCAAAGGCAATTCTAAGCTGCAAAGCCAAGGCAGGAGGCATCACAATCCTTTGAAGTTATATTACAAAGCTACCATAATAAAATCAACATGGTATTGGAATAAAAACAGACCTGAATATCAATGGAATAGACTAGAAGATACAACTATGAACACACTCAGCCACCTTATCTTTGATAAAGAGGCTAAGCATGTTCACTGGAAGAACGATAGTCTCTTTAATAAATGGTGCTGGAAAAACTGGCTTTCCATATGCCAAAAACTAAAATTAGTCCCGTGACTATTACCATATACTAAACTAAAATCTAATTGGATCAAAGATGTAAATAGTAAAACAGAAACACTAAATCTGTTGGAAGACAAAGTAGGTACAAATCTTGAAGACATAGGGGTAGGTAGAGAATTCATGAACAAGAACCAAACCATGGGAAATACTTCCCAGAATCAATAACTGGGATCACATCTTGTTAAAGAGTTTCTGCATGTCCAAAGAAATCTCCAGCTGAGTGAAAAGAAAACCTACAAACTGGGAAAAAAATCTTAATGAACTGTCCCTCAGACAAAGGACCTCTGTCTAGAACTTATAAAGAATTTAAAAAATCAGACCCCTGAAATTCAAAGACCCAATCCAAAAATGGGCATCTGAGATGAACACACAGTTCTCAGAAGAAATATGAATGGCAAATAAATACATGAAAAAATGTTCATCATCACTGGTCATTAGAGAAATGCAAATTAAAACCACACTGAGATTCCATCTCATTCCAGAAATAGTGGCCAGGATCAAGTAAACTACCAACAACAAATGCTGGAGAGGCTGTGGGGAAATAAAAAATTCTTCTGCACTGTTGGTGGGAGCATAGACTGGTGCAACCACTGTGGAGGTCAGTCTGGTGATTCCTCAAAAAGCTGGGGTTGGAGGTCCCATTTGACCCAGCTATTCCACTCTTAGGTGTATTCCCAGAAGAGCTAAAAACATCTTACCACAGTGATATATGTGCACCCATGTTTATAGCAGCACAATTTGTAGTAGCCAGATCTTGGAAACAACCTAAGTGCCCATCAACTGAGGAATGGATAAAAAAATTGTGTTAGTTTTATACAATGGGATACTACTCAGCATAAAGAATGATCACACTGAGATATTTATAAATAAATGGATGTAAATTGAATCCATACTCATAAGTGAATAAATGAAACTCACATGTATAAATACTGTATAGTCTCCCTAGTGTAAGAAATGGTAAGAGTACAGAAGATTTTATGGTAATCATGGTTCACCATCATACTGCTTTGAAGTCTCATGTTTTCATTCATTGGTTGGAATGGTTTTATTCTGTTTTGTTTGATCTTAATATATGTGATGGTATGAATAGTTACTTTGAAGAAAAGACAATATGGCAGCCATTGTTGGTTTGATATCATCTTGCTCTGAAGTCCTACCATGCTCTTGTTTTTCTATTACCATTGGTTCTATCATGTTGTGTCTTATTGGATTTTAATACTTATGACAGTATAAACAAACTTTTTATGGAAAATGAGATAATATAGTAGCCATTGTTCATCTTTGATTATTTGGTTCAGAATGCCTTGCAATACTTTCAGTCTCTTGAGTAGTTTTATTCTATTCTGCTATGTTTGACATTATTGTGTGTAAAGCTAAGCTCAACTATTTCAAAGAAAGAGACATTATGATAGCTACTGTTAATATCCAATTATCTTGTTGTGAAGTGCTGTGTTGCTTACATTGTTCTGTTCTGATCTGTTTAGATCTGTCCTCTTTTGTTTTATTCTCTTTAAATAAAAAAAAGAAATAGAGTTCAAGTTCTTTTACTCAATTCTCTGCTCTATGAGCTACTTCTCAATTGGTGTAGAAGAGGTCCCTGGAAGGCATTGAAATCCAGGGACCACTTTACTTTCTTATAAACTAGGAAGAAACTAATGACAGGTTTAATGACCAGCTGAATCATTTTGGTGGCTGTCTCTCTTTCCCAAGCAAAGCCTGGGCCAGCCCATCCTCAGATGGTTGCATTTCTTTCATTCATTCAACAAATACTTCTTGAGGGCTTCCTATATGCGCGGCACTGTTCCAGGCACTAGAGACAATAGTCAAAAGTTGATTTTCCTGGGAATTCTGGTAGATGAAAACAAAATAAAACAGACACTAAAGAAAATCAATAAGAAAACCATGTAGCAAATTGGAAACTGAAAGTGCTAAGAAGACTAAGAGAACAAGGAAGACTAACTGGAAATGTTGGAAATTAGGGGTTGGTTACAATTTTAGATAAAGTGCTAAGGGGAGACCTCATTGATAATGTGACATTTGAGTGGAAAGATGGAAGACATGAAGGAGGGAACCATGTGACTATGTTGGGGGTCAGTGCTCTCAGGGAGGTGGACACCTTAAGTCTCTTGAGATGGGAGAATGAATGGACTGTACAAGGAACAGAAGCAGGCCAGCTTCATCTTCTCTTTTCTTCTCTGACAGGAATGTCCCTTTGCTCACTGGAACAAATTCAGGCTCCTGAATTTGGTTCTCCACAAAGTAACTGCCTTTGCTCTGGCCAAACACTTTCCCTGATCTTGGTAGGCTCTACTCATCACCATACTATCATAGCATCTTCCCTCAAAGACCCTTTACCTTGTGTTCTCCATCAGTACAAAGAATAAACATGTTTTTCTGCCAGCTGAAGACTCATTTTCACCAAGAGGCTTTCTAAAACTTAACTCATCCTCACTGGTACTCAGCACAGCAAGTTTTCTCTATGTTGAGTCCTCATCATGTTAGCCTGTCCTTGTCCATGTTATCCTGAAATTATTCTCTAGGTATTACATGTGGGTGTCCCTTTTGTCTCTAGTTACATCAGGAAAGGTACCAATCATTTGTGTCTTCCCATAAGATTGCTATACAGTCAACTGGTATTTGACAAGCATTGGATGGGTGAATGAGTAGCCTGGTGGGTGGGTTGATGGATGGATATATGGGTGGTGGACAGATGGAGGATGATTGGATGAATAAGAGTTATCAAAAAGGGAAATTTTCACAGTTTGAGGTAGATGTCTGAATGCTTTCTAAAGAAAATCAAAATTAAATTCTTTCAGTCAAATAAAGTGTTTCAACTAGGGAACTAAAAATTGTAACCAACCAGAAAAAGACCTCATTAATTATTTCCTCCTTTTTACCCTCATAATCTGTTGTAAATATACTTACTGATAGAGATATAGCTGAGTTCTACAGAAATGTAGCTCCAAAATTAGTGTGTATACTGAACTCAAAGAATAAGAGTATGTTCCAAAGGATGCATGCTTTTGTGCCCTTACTCTTTTGCTATTTGAGTCTGCCATTTACAGCCATCTCACATTTCCAACCATCAGCACATACCATTGGTGCTGAGAGGGAGTTTTCAAAGGAGAATGATCCTTATGGTTACAATCTGCTTTCTTGTGCCAACTTTTTCACTGTCTCAATTTGTAGACATGTGTTTATTTGATCAAATAACAAAGCACCTAAAATATTCAATAAATATTAGCCCTTTATTTAGAGCATGCAATTTTGGAATATTCCCCAAAATATTTTCCAATACACAAAAGCATTAGAAAAACTCCAGAGCACTCAGCCCTTGAAAAATGTGTTTTTCAAGAACAGAGATAACTACCCAGCAGTGTTAGCTTTCTGAAGAGAATTCTTGTGTTAAATATTAGGCTGTCTCATCATAATGCTAGAGATTATTTTTTAAGCCAGAAACTTGATTGCTCTTCTCTGGGATAAGGGGCCTACTGGAAAAAAATTTTTCACTACTGGGAATGGAACTCAGGATCTCAGCTATTCTAGGCAAATACTCTACCTCTGAGCTACATCTCCTGTCCTGAAATCTTGTTAAAAGCCATAGACTCTGGAACGTAGAGGGTGCAGACACAAGTAATTCTGTGTATATACTGAAAGAATGTATCTGAAATTTGCCCATAGGTCATCCTCCCAGTGTTTAGAAATTTGACACTGATAAAGTCAGATAAAATTACCAAGTGTTGGTGAGGTTAAGAAACAACTAGAATACTCACTTCTAGATAATAGGAGTGTGACATAGTATAGCCAATAAAAATGAACCATTTATAGCTACTCTTAAAAACATGAATGACTTTTGCAATATAAATCCACAAAGAAACCAGTAACAAAGACTGTACACTATAGGGTTCCATTTAAAGTTCTAAAACAGACAAAATTCATCAATGGTGATAGAAGTCAGCACAGTAGTTATTCTTGGGGACAGGATATTGTCTACAAGGAAGCATGAGTAGGCTTCTGGGAACTAAAACTATTCTATTTCTTGGTCTGAGTTCTGGCTTCACTGAAGCTCACTGAATGAACATTTATCACTTTGTGAATATCTATTAAGTTGCTTGTTTACATTTCATTTCTTTTTCTATATCTTTATACATCAATAAAAATTCACATGCTTAGAATGAGATTGAAGACAAAGATAAAATTCAAAAACCTGCATTGAGATTCTATTGAATTGTACACTTTAACTGGGTGAACTGCATGATATGTTAATTAAATCAAAACAAAGCTGTAAAAAATTAATGGTTCATGTAACTTCTGACTTCAAGGTAAGGAAGGTTAGCAGCCAGGAAAAGAGCCCTGGAATTGTTAAAAAAATACAGATTCTTTGACTACTTGAGTGGAAAGGGATTCAGCTTTCATCTTGGTGCAGTCAGCACAGATCTACCATTACAAAGTCAAGATTCTTGCTCAATCTGATGCACAGACACGGCATCCACATCACTAGACAAGGTCCCTTTTCTGAAAAGGGACATTCTATGTTCACACTGACTATAGGTAATTGACTCCCTCAGAGACCAAAAGGAAAAATGCAACTGGGTTCCAGTTGCATTGACTTTGGAGTGGCCACTGTCAGCTATGAAACAGACATTGAGAGTCCTGAGTCAGCCTGGTGGTGGTGAGGCCATCCTGAGCAAAGGAAGCCACAGTGCTGAGTCCAGAAATTACTGATTATGAGTTTGATGTCTCCGGGCATAAGACATTTACTCCTGAATTAGATGAGCTTCAGGAGCCTCCAACACCATCTCAATGGCCACGAACAAGAATTCTACATCTTCCAGTGTGATATTTTATTTCTTCAGCTCAGATATTCATTCTCTCTCCCTCTCCTTCCCCGCTCCCTCTCTGTCTGTTTTAACTACTGACTGAAATTGTTGTATGGGCAGTCTGGTGAATTTCACTGATTCCCCCTATTCTTTCTCTCACCCCATTCCTTGACCTTCACTCTTACTGCTAGACAGTAATAATCCATTCCTCGGTAAAACCACAAGTTTCCTGAAATCAATTGCTGACACTAAAACCCACCCTTGATTTCTCTTTTCCTTCAATCTTATGCATAGTCAGAGTTTAATTTAAAATACATCTAAGAATCAAACTACTTCTCATTTCCTTGACTGTGAGCTCCCTGGTCCAAGCCATCCTCAGCTCTGATCTTTATTGTTGCATCAACTTTCTAAATTCTTTCCCTACTTCTACTTTTGTCCCCCAAAGCCTCCCAGAACATCTCTCTCCCAAACTCATGTTGAAATTTGACTGCCTTGGGGCCTTTGTAGCTTTCATATTTTCATTTGGGAGCGTTTTTTCCTATCAGATATTTACATGACTGTTCCTTCATTTCATTCAAGTCACTATTCAAATGTTTTCCTGTCAATTTTTATTATTGCTCAAAGCAACCATAATTGTTATACTTTCATTCTCAAACGTGTTTAGTGTCTTTCCCCTCTGAAAGTTAATTCCCATAAATATAGAAATTTTGTCTTTTTGACTGATATATTTGCAGTACCTAGGACAGTATCTATTCAATAAATACTATGGGAACGACCAAACATTTGATACTGTTCATCTGAAACAGATTCATAGCAAATAGTAACAATAGGCATATAAGCAGAAGTGTATAGGAGGTGTCCTTTTGTGTCTAATTTATTTCACCTAGCATAGCATCCAAGGGGTAGTAAAACTGGGTTTTTTTTGATAAATTACATATTGTTCTTTTAGAAATAGTTATTCAAGTTACAAAATTAAAGCACACAAAGTGGACACTCAAGCAGTGAGAGTGCAAACAGATCTGTTCCACAATCCAACAAGAACCTAGAAATATGGTTATCAATCCCACACACCTAAACATACATGCAGGTATATCTTTTATAGCGCTTCCTATTTCCTCTTTTTTTATAATAGCAATTATACATTTTTAAAATTTTATTTAAAGAGAAGAAAAAAGCAAAACAGAAAAAAGGGTAGCAACAATACAGAATTCTAAAAGAAAGAAAGAAAGAAAAAGGAAAATGAGAAAAAGCCCCACTAAGAAATCAGTAATTTATAAATTACATACTGTCGTCCTGGATGTAGTTGTTCAAGTTACAAAGTTAAAGGGTACATAGAAAACATTCAAACAGTCAGACCACAAGCAGTTCTGCTCAAAGATCCAACAAAGATTCAGCAATATGGTCATCTACTTTACACACTCAAGCACGCATGCAGTTATATCCTTTAGAGCACTTTCTTTTCCTCTCTTTTTTACAATTCCTTATTAGAGCTGAATAATATTTCACCACATGGATATACTACATTTTGTTTATTCATTCATTAATTGATGGACATCTGACTGATGCTATAGTTTGTGCCTCCGAAAGGCCCAAGTGTTAAAGGTTTAATTCTGAGTTCACTGTGGTATTGGGAGGTGGTAGGACATTTAGGAAGTGCATCCTAGTGAGAGGAAGTTAGGTCACTTGGGGCTCTCCTTGAAGGACATATTGGGCCCCATTCTTTGCTTCTCTCTTTCACTTCCTGGTTGACATAAGATTCCCTCTCTCCCACACATTCTCATCATGATACATTGGGCTGCTATAGAACAAAAGCAACAATGCCAAGCAGGCATGAATCAAAACCTCTGAAACTGTGACCCTAAGAAACCTTTTTTCTTTGCACATTGATTGTCTCAAGTATTTTGTCACAGTGATAAAGATCTGACTAATACAGATTTGTTTCTACTTTTTGAATATCATGAATAATGCTACTTTAAACACTTGAGCACTATCCTATTTCATAGAGGAATATAATCTTAGAAGAAACAATTTTCCTAGGACCACGCAGTTAATAAGTAAGTTTTGGATTCAAGCCTGCTTAAAGTCAAGCTAGTTCCCTAGATCATACTACCTCTCAAGTAGCAAGAGACCTAAGACATGAAAAATTTCAGTGCCTAAGGCCTCCATCACCATACTACTCTGTCTGTTTCTATATTATTGTGACTTTGAGGGTCCAAGGTAGGTAAACAAATCAAAGAATAACTATAAAATTAAAACTAAAACTGAGGCGGTAGTATAGCTCAGTGGTAGAATGCTTGACTAGCATGCATAATGCCTAGGTTGTATCCCCTACACTGCAAAAAAAGTCACTAATGGTGTATTTTCAATAATAAAGAGAATCAAAAACTCTTACTGACAGGCTTGGAAAGGTCCAGAAAAAATGTTTAGGTGTCACACTTTCAAGTGCTCCCAACACTTATAGTACTACTTCTTATGTAAAATAAAAACACATTAACAAGTTGTGAAACTGGCATCAGGGAATGGTCTGAAGATATAAAGATGAAATAAGACATAGTCCAAGACTCAAGGAGCTCCCAAATCTACTTGGAGAGGCAGGTCCACAGAAACAGAGAATAATGGCACTGTAATTATAATGAGGCACATGGCTGGCCTCCTGACTTTGCCTGGCTACATAGCTGTGTACTGCATGGCCCCTTGATGGCATCTCCAGTCTTTGCGTACAGGAAATTATTTCATGGAGTGTACAGCTAGCAAGACTCATAACTACATTTATCTTACTCCAGATATTTTGATCCATCTAGGCACAGGGCTATCCTGTCAGTTAGGTGCAAGCTTTATAAAATCCCCAATATATAAAGTTTGACCAGGAACTACTAAAGAGTGCACCTTCCAAGTGGTCAGGGTAGGTGATGAACTGTGATTAACTGCCCCAGATAGCCATTCAGAAACAACATACTTAGACCTTCATCTTCTGGGGTGCTGCTAGCAGGCAGCCATTCATTCTTAGTTCCTTTTAAGCATCTTCCCAGCCGCAGAAAAGCTACTTTGCCCAAGATCATGTTGCATTCTCTGTGCAGTTTCCTCACAATGATTGAGTGACAGGCCTTGCCTTCTTGGCCCACTCAAGAAAACTCAGGGAGCCATTCTATTTTTAGACTTCCTTGCAGAGTGCACTGAGGCTTCCTCTCTCACCACATCATACTTGATTTCTCTGCCTCCTTCCTCTCTAGCCTCAGCTGTTGATACCCAGTATTCTCCGTACTAAACCTAATGCATGCTCTCTTCCATCTCCTGTGACTGCCTTGGGCATGGCAGACTATAGCAGTGTCTGAAAACTCTCAATCTCAGGTCTCAATCTCAGGGTCTCCAGACCTCATGATAACCTTCTAAAACCAGTTTCAATAGGAACTTATTTGAGACTAAGGATGTTTTCCTTTAGAGGGATTAGCAAGAAGATTCTAATCTTCTTCTCCGTGATCCTCACCACATTTGCTGAAGAAAATGGGACCTACAGCAGGGATTTCTGCAAATAGACTCAGAAAGGTGAACATACTGAAAAGGGATACTTGAGAGGACAAAGTTTGTAATCAAATCTAAGACCCACAAGGCAAAGCTTACTTTTAATTTTAAAATCCCATTAATGCTCATATCATAAAAACTTTGTGCCAGGAGTAAAAGTGAATGTGTCATACTAAAAACATCTCCAAGGGCCTAAAAAAATTTCTCTTATACACTTTGAGTTACAGAAGAAGGGGCCTTGGAGTTAAAAGTCACATGATCTCAAAATTCCAATGAATCTTAAGTTTAAATATTGAAATCTTCTCTTTCACACACTTTAACATGCTCTACTAGCTACACTCAGTTACATATAATTCTTAAATTACAAAAAAAGTTAACCTTCAATCTCACTACAAGACTTCCTAAAACCTCCCATAAATAATTTACACAGAACATAGTTTTCCCAGCTCTCATATTCTAGCTTAATTAATAAATCTGATGTGTTTTTTTCACAGACAAAAACATCAAGAAGCTGCTTGTTAGAATAGCGTTATTTAAAATCATAAACTCTCAGGCTCAAATAGCTATCTTATGACTTGGAAAATTTCACTATAGATGTAAAGTGATTTTATGGTTATTATATTTCAAGACAGTAAAGAAAGAAAATCAAATACAATAGTATTAGCAAGAAAGGAACAACTGGTATCACCATTATCCTTGAAAACCCCTATTCTATAATATTCAAATGTCCAAAAACCATTTGAAAAGATTCCTTTGAGGACTGGGTGTGTGGCTCAGTAGTACAGCACTTGCTTAGCATGCACTAGGCCTTAGGTTGCATTCTCAGCACCAGAAAAAAAATCCATTTTTGCTTATTCATAAATGCTATTAGAGGCCAGCTTGTGACAGTCAACATTCCGGTAAGAAACCACAAAACTCAGGCATACAGCAAACTACCTGGATCTCTGTATGTGTAGCTAGAACAAATGTCATGGTGTCATCGAGGACAATGAGGCAATATAGGTATCTTTGAACATATTGCCTTGCATATAGCATAGGCATAAATGTTTATAAACTAATATGATTATTATTAGTATCATTAGTAATCAGTACAAATGTTAATAATATCAGCATTACTGTTCCTACAATTTTCTTCCCAAAGAAGGCATCTCCAACTGTCATTTAGAGTATGATAACATTGCCTCCAGAAATGGACTAATTTTAATTCTATGACCTTAGGTAAATTATATCTCTGATGCTTCCTGGAAAGTTCACTTTCATATTACAGATGATTCTGTAAAATTTTGACAGTTAATACCTACCTCCAGGGGGAATGATTAATTTAGTTAATTTATACAAAGTATTTAGATGGATATAAGTCACCACTGTTATTAGGGTTTTGATAAATTCCAAAAAAACCCTTTTCGATATACATTGTGAGCATGCATGACCCTGTAAGACAGTTCCACCATATGAGTCTGCAGGTGACTTTGTGTCAGAGAACTCAGTTTCCCATCCTTACAGCATTGCTGAGCATGCTGGGATCTACCAGCACAATCCCCACCCCAAATGCTCACTTGACCATGCCCTTTTTGGAGAAACTGCTCTTCTAATCACTTTATTTAGCAAGCCCATTCTGAACCTCTGGTCTGGACCCTGAACTCCAGTTTCCAACAGCAGCTCAGCTAATCCAAAACAGCTGTAGCCTTGTTGGGATTATAGGTGTCAGATGACATGTGTGCCCCTCGTCTTTCAAAGATATTATCTGAATGCTTTTAAGTCTCTGGTATATACAGAGTAATGAGAGGATGAAAATGCTCTTTGTAACCTGGATACAAGCCTAGTACAATAAAAAGGGAGATTTTCTCTTAGATGTCAATTACTGTCTTTGGGTTACCAGACTATCATTTATCATTTTGCAATCACATTGAGAGTATGTGATTATCTAAGCCTAGAAAAAGTGTGTCTTAAAAGTAAATTATCAGGCAACCTATTTGGGATCCCTTCTGTTTCTCAGAAGCTATTCCTATTCCCCATTCCTCCATTCTTATTCCCCATTCCATTTTTCTGATAAATTTTCCTACTTTAAAAAAAGAAAATTATAAAAGAAACCCTTCCTAAAGGGGTTCTTTACTACATAAAATAATAATGATGAAAGTACCTGGTATTTACAAAGTCATTTTACATATTGTATTTGATTCTCATGGAAACACTAGGAGAAAGAAAATAACAGTGCCACTTTACACAACAGGAATTAAAGCTTGTAAAAGCAGGCCTAAGATCTATGGGAGTTTCCTGAATTCCCAGGAGCATATCAGTCTATGCTCCAAAGTTAAATGACTTTGTCTGTAGAAAGATCCTTGAATTTATTGAAGCACAACATGTATTCTCTGTTCAATTATCCAGCTCCAAAGTCTGCTTCTGATTTATGTCAGTACATGCACCAACTTTTATTCCATAAATTATTTGGTAGAAATGTTGACATTCTTTAGTGATACAAACCAAAATGCCAATTCAGTTAGATGAGTCAAAAGATTTCCTTAATAAGAACTTCAGTGCTTTGAAATAAGAACTCTACTAGATAATCAATTAAAAGAGAATTTATGCACAAATGGATTTCCTGGGGGCCCCAAAAGAGTTTTGATGCTATGAACATTAATTCCTAGAGTTGAAATTATGTTGATCTAAGGGATATTCACTTCTTGAATCAGTAGGAAGGATTCTGGACAGATCCTGACTAAAAGAACATTCCAGGGATTAGTAGAGAAATGACGTGTCAGGAGAAACCAGTGGTGAGAGTCAGATAAAGCAAGAGGGAAGTTTGGCAAAGAAGCAGCTTGTGAATTTTGCATGGAAGACATTCTGGAAACACTTTAAGAAAATTAAAACTTTACTAACTGGACTGAGATGAAAAGGATATCACAGAAGCATCTGTTCCTGTGAAACAGTTATTTTTCAGGAAGAGTTTTCAAAGGAACCCACTTAAGGAATACTTTTGAGTAACACCCATATGCTTTTAAAAAATACCATTTCAGAGAATTCATGAACAAGAAGAAAGTGGGTGTCTAAGTTACACTGCTGAGACAAATACCTGACACCCAATGTTAAAAAGGGAAAGGTTTATTTAGCTCACAATTTGTACAGGTTTCAGGTCATATTTGGCTTGTTCCAAGGCAGAGTGGCTTGGCAGAGGGGCATCACAGTGGAGAAACACTTCATGGTGACAGAAGATAGCAAAATCAGGTCAGGGAAGAAGAAACAATCCTCTTTTCATCCCTTCTACTCTATCCAGTCTACCAGGATTAGGGCAGTGCTAATCCAGTCAGTGGACTGATCCAGAAATCACCTGCCCTTAATCCTAGCACCCTTAATCCCAGCATTGCATCATGAATCAATCACACTTAAGATTCAGCCACCTCAGAAAAAAACCCTATGACCACATGAAGCTTTGAGAGGACATCTAGACACAAACCATAGGCAAGATAGGCAAGAGTGCTGGTCAGCTTTCCATTACTGGAAGGAACACCTCAGATAACAAAGAAAAAAGGCTTATTTTCAGTTTTGGAGGTTTCAGTCCAGGATTAGTTGGCCTTGTCACTTTGGGCCTGTGTCAAGGCAGCAAATCATGGCAGAATTGTTTGGCAGAGAAGAACTACTCGTTCATAGCTTGGGGGTGGGGGAATGGTAACAGAAAGGAAAAAAGAGCTTCTGATGTCTGAAAATCTCCTTCAAGGGCATATTTCCAATTATTGGACAACCTCCACTGGACCTCACCTCTTAAAGTTTCCAACAGCGGCTTAAGCGCCTGCCTGGCAAGTGTGAAGTCATAAGTTCAATCCCCGGGGAAAAAAAAGTAACATATTATCACAGATGTGCTTAGTATCATATATTTGAATTGCTTATTATCATATATTTGAATTGCTTAAGAAAATGCATTACAAAACTATAAGGAGCTCTGGTATGATAAGGCCTACATATCTTGGAGCTGCTGTAAGATATTAGCAAAAGGCCACTGAGACAAAGGCTATTTCACAGCTAAGAGATATTCTAACATAACACTGGATCCAGTGGACCCATCCCTTACTTTTCTACTGTAAATTTGTACTTAAGCATAATGATAGCCAACTATGAGTCTCAGTATCTTCCTCTGAGGGATTCAAGAAGCAATCTATGTGTTTACCCACTTGGTATGATGAATGGCAAGGTGTGTGCACATGTGCAAAAGTGGCAAAATGGAATTTTTACCCACCTTATGTTCTGCCTAATTGGTTTGCATATATTTACCAAAGCATTACAGAAGGTCCAGCAGATCCACATCACTGCAGAATTTGTCTAAAAACAGTGTTTTTTTTACTTTTCTACTAGAAGTAGCCCAATTCAGTACAATGGCACATGAAAAACCAAATTTGCAAGTTTTGGAGGAGGTAAAAAATGAATCATCAAATTAGTCATGAATAGATGATGAAGATGATCCAGTATTATAAAATGCATGATTTCATAACAGAAGAGTAGTGTGGGTGGATAACGATAATGATGAAAATAGTAATAAGAGTATGTATTTGCAACTATGCAAATGTTGTGAAATGGCTATGCAATCAAATGGAGATAACCAGTGTTAGAACTAGGTCTGAAAATATAATGAGGGTCTTGGCAGAAATGAAAGATATTGGACAGAATACCAGCACTGCCATTCAATGTTGTAAATTAGATAAAATGCTACAAAATGCTGTGAAATACACACATGTTTAAATATAAGTAAAATATTCTGTATGCAGCAATAGCCATATTCAAAAATGTATTTGGTATGACACCTCACTAGCTGAACCAAAAGCATTCATAGGTTTGCTGTACTGTCACAGATTTCTTATGGTGATCACAGGAGTGCAAGAGACTTATGGAAAAGTTATGGGTCAAACTATGGCATAAAAATATACGCCCTTGTAGATGTGAAGATTTATGCTTTCAATTGAGACATTTATCCTGGAACTCACTCACCAGATCCTTATTTATGTAGCAATAAACCAAATGATTTTGTGAACACACTGTTGCTCTCATCTCCCAAACTAATCAGCATGTGACATATGACAATCGGCTTACCAGTTTCCATTTGATGTTACATTTACTAACAGAGCATAAGTTGACAGAGCAGGAACTATATTCAGAAACAAACAAGACATTCCAAGAGAAATGTTACAATTTCAAAACAGAGATTTGTGTAGTACAATCTTTGGATTTCAGAAAGATGTAATATTGGCTAGTATATGGCAAAGAAAAACAAACCAGTACTGCCGATGTCAGTATTGCACCATGATGGAAATATTGATAGGGAAACCTCAGAAAATGGGAAGCATGAAATCCTAACTTTTTAGAACAAAACCAAAGGTGGAATAGATGTTGAGGTTGTGTAGCAACTACGATGTCACTTGAAACACAAAGCATTGGCCAGTGGTTGTGTTTTACTCAATCCTAAATACATATGGCATAAATAGTTTGATAGTTTACAAAGAAAATAACAAATCCAAAATATAATAGAGAAATTTTCTTAAGAGCATTGGGACTGGAACTCATAAGAGATAATTTATAGCAGAGGAAAAGAAAGTGTTTCTGCCCAGGGAACTTCATAAAATATTATGAAGCACACTGGTGAGCTAACAGGTGAACAAGCAGGTGTAGCATCACAAAGACCTACTATGACAACAGGAAAACAAAAAACATGTCAACTGTTCCTTGCAAGAAAGTACAGGAAAAAAAATGCACGTGCTATCAGTGCAAGTGATACTTGTGCACAAAACATACAGTTGTCACGTGTGAAGACTGCCTTGGGTGTGACAGTTGAAGCCAAGATTATTTACGTGATAGACTTCTGTTTGTGTTTACATTGTAGTTCACTTAGGAGTTTTTTGTATGTTATCTTTTAGGTTTTGTAACCAAGTTACAGCTGATATGACAATGTTGATGTCTATTTTAAGCATTCATTACATATTTGACATATTATTTTATTGATACCTTATTTCCCTGCTAAGTTCATCTTGTACCATATAAGGAGAAGCTCCTGATAAAACAGGAAGAGAGAAGAGGTGACAAAATTGCCACATAGGAAAGGAAAACCTAAGCACATGTGAGGTCAGTGTAAGCAAAACATGTGCATGGAATATGCAGTTATCATGTGAGAAAACTGCCTTGGGTGTGACAGTTGAAGCAAAGCTTATTTTGGTGGTAGAGTTCTATTTGTATTTTTATTGTAGTTCATATAAGAATTTATTTCTGATGTTATCTTTCAGGCTTTGTAAGCAAGTCTACAGCTGATGTGAAAATGTTGATGTCTATTCTAAACGCATAATACATATTAAGAACTTAATACTTTATTTTATTGATATTTTATGTTCCTGTAAGATACACACTGTATTATATATTGAGAACCTCATGAAAAAACAGCAAGACCATTGAGATGTCTAGTATGTCTTAAAAAAAGGCCAGGAAAGCAAAACACATGTGCTGTCAGTATTAGTGATATGTGTATGAAGCATGCTGTTGTCATGTGTAGAGACTGCCTTAGATAACTGAAGATTTTTTTTTTATAATTCTATTGGTATTTTCATTGTAGTTCACATAGGAATTTATATGTGCTGCTCTTTTTTAGACTTTGTGCACCAAAAAACAGTCAATGTTGAAAATTTTGATGCTCTTTTATAAACAACAAACATTAAAAATTCAGTATTTATCTTTGTAAGCTTTTCCTGTTAAGTACTCATTGTTTAATACAGTAGAACTGAATATTAAAATTAATAATTCACTGATGGAAATATTCTAAAGAGTAAACATGTGTCTAGCAGTTCTCTGATTCTGCATATTTATAACAAAATTATTATGCTCCTAGTATGTACAAAAATTCATGATTTCTGTTAAATTTATAAGCATTTACTTCTTTCTCCTTCTTGACATTATTTAAGGCTTTCTCACCTTTGTCTATATTTAAACCTAAGTATTTGTATTCAGAAAGTATGTCACTGTGCCAATATTTTTTTTCTCTCTCTCTGATCTATATCATTTGGACCCACTCAAAATTAATCTTTTAAGTCAGAAGGTTCATACAATGGCCCTAATATATTCTTATGTATAGTTTAACTGTAAAATTCTTTTCAGGGATACTGTCTCATATGATGACTTTAAATTTCAAAGCAGAACACAGAGTACAGCTAATTTATGCTGATCTAAGCTAGGTTTCCACATGACCCTGATTATGAGAAATGCAGGGTGGTCTAAGTGTAGTTTTTGCAATTCTTGAAATTATTGCTGCCAATACTCCCATTTCCCATATATACAAATATCAGTTTCAACAGCTTCAGAGCTGGGGAAGAGAGTGTCATCCTTTAGAATATTACCATCATTAATGAATGAACTGAATAGGACTAGTTGTGATGATAACTTAAGGCTTTATACTATGCTGAATTGTACTTGTATCAGAAGCTCTAGGGTTGAATGTGCCTTGTATTCTCAGAACACATAATATCAGGAGGCTGAGACAGGAGGATCACTGCAAATTCTAGACAAGTCTGAGCTACCTAATGGGTTTTAGGCCAGTCTGAACTACATAGCTAGATCATGTCTCAAAAACAATCATAGTAATATAGGACATTCTTATTCTAGCAAGTTTTTGGTTGAGTACCTGAGGACAGGGGATTGGCCCTTTACAGGAAAGAATGTGTATCCTCTTTTACATCTGCCCCCCAAAAAAGAGCAGAGTAGCAACTAGAATGAACTGTAATCCCAGAGGAGAAATACACCTAGACATGAGTTTGTATACATCTGCACCCAAACAAAGGATCTATTTGTACATGTGGAAACTTCTTCAGAATACTACTTATTAAAAATTTTTTTGATATAGAGCCTCTCTATTAGTTCAGGCTGGCCTCGAACTCACAGCAATCCTCCTACTTCAGCTTCCTGAGTGCTGGGATTACAGGCATGTGCCACCATACCTGGCAAAATATTACTTTTAAAATGAATCGGATCCCACAATACTAAGTGAAATAAATCAGACACCAAAGGTTAAATATCGTGTTGTTTCTCTAATATGCAAGAACTAAAATATAAATAATTTAAAGAGCAAAATAAAAGAGAAAAGGAAACAAGGAGGTAGATTCTGTGGAGATGGGAAGGGAACTGGGGAAGGGGACTGGGGGAAAGGGGAAATAAAAACGATCTAGATGAATGCAATTACTATCTATCTATCTATCTATATACTAATGAAAGCTAATGAGAGTCAGACTGCATAGCTTCTCTGCTTCAAACCTTCCAGTGATTTCCCACAATACCTTGGGTTCAATGATATGCATAGAAAAAATTTCATTTATTTTGAATATGTAAATACTTTTTTGTCTCTCTTCCCTAAACAGTAACAGTATAACAACTATATCCATAGTATTTACATTGGTATTTAGATACTCTGAGTAATCTAAAAATTATTTAAAAGCACGTGGGAGATTATTTAAAAGCACGTACATTCTATGTAAATACTATGCTATTTTATATTAGGGACTTGAATATCTGTGGCTTTTGGTATCTGCACAGATCCTGGAACCCATCCCCTACAGACACCCAGGGACAACTATAATTGCCTGCCAGGCCCTGCACTATCCAGCTTGGTTACCTCTCTTACTTTCCAGCAATGGGCTGAACCTGTGCGAACAGGGTCACAAGAACTAACTATGCCTATGGCTTCCAAACTCTGCATTCCTAACAAGTTAGCGACTTGACGCCGAGCTGTGAAATGTGCATAACCCTAACCCTAACCTACAGATAAAAGGTTCATTTGTTTTGTTTTTACTTTGGTTTTCACTTCTGTTTTTGAAAGTGGTTTATAAGCAAACTACAGATTTCTGTCCCCCAACTCTCCCTTCTCTACTCTGCTCTGCTCACTTGGGGCTTCTTGTTGTTTCATAAACACAACTGTCACATGCCAGCTTCAGAGTGCTGAATTTGCCATTCATTCCCTCTCACTGGAACACTTTTACCCAAATAATCACTTTTTACTAGTTGGTCTCTTTGAAGTTTTTGCTGGAATGTTACCTCCTCAGTCAAGCCCTCCCTGACTGCCCTACTAGATATTAGATCCCACCCTCTCATACATCCTCATAGTCTCCATTCTCTGTAATTTTATAACTCACCACTTTGTGAATATATACAGAGTCCACTGAAAATATGTACACACACTTTAGGAAAACAAAGATATGATTTTTTTTTTCGCCAAATTGTGTTACCCTTGGATGGGGAACCCTAGAGGATGACGTAGATTGCAGAAAACTCATTATGCTGGCAGCCCTTAGAGAAGAAATTGAAAATGCATTTGCAGCAATCTTAGTGACCAAGGTGACCCAAGCAACAGTTCACCGTGCTAATAAATGTCTGGAAAGCTAATGGTCACCACTTTGAGTACCTCTTGTAATCATAGAGGCCAAACGTAACTTGACTCATGATGTCTCAATAAATTTAGTATTGTGATATTCATAACAGTTTTTCTTTTCCTGAAGTGTATAGTGTGTATACATTTTTTGGCTGGCTCTCTCTCTCTCTCTCTCTGTCTCCTAGTTTTTTTGACCTCATACTAGACAGGCAATTGCTTTCTTGTAGGACTACATTACTTGGGACTAAAATATTTCAGTTTTCCCCAAAGAGTGATATCAAATCTTGTTCTTAAAAGGAAAGGCTCATATAGGCATGAAGACCTGCTCTTTCAGTCATTTATGCAAGAAATATTTACCTAAGGCCAAGTTCCATGTCCTGATCCAAGTTCTGATGATATATCAGTGGACTAGCTACATATAGATATAGACATAGATACAGATACAAATACATCTGTCTTCTTGGAGCCTCCTTCTATCAGGAGAAAGTAGACAAAAACAAGTATGTATATAATATGATGTCAGGCTTTTTTTCACTGTTCAGGGTTTATTTGGTATTGTAGTTGGTATGACACTTGGTTGCACTGAGCACAGGTAGATCTTTACTTTTTACATTATACGGTGAGGTACACTACATATATATATATATATATATATATATATATATATATATATATATATAAAATGCAAAATAAAATCCTTTAAAACAGTTATGCACAAGACATGCAATATCGGATTTATACACTGGACCCCAGTCTGTGAGCAACTACAAAAAACGTCAGAGTAGGCTTGGTTGGTGAAGTTATACAGCACAATATCACATATCTGGTTTGAAGGGCAACTGGAACCTATGTGGCATTGGCCATGGTGTTTCAGAGATGGTGGGCTATTTTACACTTATAAGTTTAGGACTACACAAGTGAAGTACTATCTGGCATCAAGGTAGAACTGTGGGATTTTGTGAGCCATTTCTATTTCTAATTTTGGGAAACTGATGTTTTCCCCATGCCACCTTAATAGTACAATAAAATATACAAGAGATAATTTAGGAATAGAGAATACCAGATGAGAGTGAGGGGTTACTCCTTACAATAGGATCATTGGAAAAGGTCTCTCCCTGAGTAGGTATTTAAGGTTTAAGAAAGAATGTTCCTAGTGGAGGGAATTACTGGTGTGTTTTGGTAGCCTACTGCTGCAAAAAGAAATAACTCCACAATTTAGTGGCTTTTACTTGGATTTTTTTCTCTTACAGGTCTGTGAATGGGCTGAATGGGCTCAGATGGACAGTTCTTGCTTGAGTTATTCACAGGGCTATATCCCATAGTGGCTGAGACTGGACTCATTTAAAGGCTCCAGTGGGATGGACATCCAGGATTTCTACATTCCCAAGTCTAGTTCCTAGGTATGGAGACCTAGAAGACTGGCTTTTGTGGAACAGGTGGCCAGAGAGCTGCATATGGTCTCTTTAGTATGGTGGTCTTGGGGTATATAGACTTCTTTCTTCATCTATGTCACTCAAGGGTTGAAGAGTGGATGCACCAAGAAGGAAGTGATACATACCCATCTCTTAAGGCCTGGACCCTATCCCCCTAGACTGGAACAGTATCACTTCTGTCATATTCTCTTGGTCAGAGCAGTGATGGAACCTTTCTACATTCAAAAGAAGGGGGTATGGAACCCACCTATCTCTCTCCATGGAAGCAGTCAAAATGTGTGTGTCCCACCATGTTTAATCTGCCTCAAAACTCAAAAGCCATGGAATAGTAGTAGACTTGGCACACTAGAAGCCAAAGTGGCTGGAATAGAGCCAGGTTAGGAGGTGGGCAGGGGCATAACATTTAAGTACTTGAAGGCCACAGTAAAGACTGAATTTCATTCATTCTCCTTTTGGCTTTTTCTCCCACAGTTCTATAGTCAAGAAACCTTAGCTCCAACCTGAATACACAGACAGGATGTCAACAGGGCTCTGGAAGAAATGCCTGGAACCAATCAGGGAGAAATATGAGGGCCCCAAAATAGCAGCAGCTCAGCCACCCTGACCTTAAAAAGAGCAGAGGCAGCTTAAAAACAACCTGTTGTTTGTCAATGAACTCACATCCTTTCTAATCCAAAGGATAAAAGTCACCAGGCATCATAATGGCACTATTCAACTGCCAAAATGTCTACTCTACATAGGTCATGCCTAAATATATAGCTTTATCTTCTCTTTTCTGCCTAAGCATGAAGTTATACACAAAGCAATGCTTCCTCCAAGCTTATTATGTTCATACTTCACAACAAAAACATGAAATGAACCTGAGATTCATGTATGGGCAACTATTCTTAAGTTGATCTCATGTGATGCAGCATTCCAAGACTCTCACCAGAATGAGCAGTCTTGAATTCATGGATTAAGAGTGAAATTAGATGGCTCAAGTTTGTATTAGTCTGTTTTCCATCACTATAACAAAATACTTGAAGGTAGTTTATAAAGAAAAGAGGTGCATTTAGTTCATAATTTTGGAGGTTGAAGAGTCTTGCACCAACATGTGTTCAGTTCAATGAGAACACTCCAACCTATGTTACACCATGGCAGATGGCATCATGACAGGAGTGCTTTCGAGAAAAAGAAAGCACATGGCAAGACAGGAAGCCAGAGAGAGTGGGGAGGGATAGTCTTGCTCTTTTATAAACTAATTCTTGAGGGAATAACAAGGGTCCCCTGATAACTACCTTGATCCCTTCCAAGGGTAGCACCAACAATGATGACCTAGTGACTCCACACTAGGCCTCATTCCTTAAAGGTCTCCCTACCTCTTAACATCTG
Source organism: Hydrochoerus hydrochaeris (assembly GCA_004027455.1). Taxonomy (NCBI): domain Eukaryota; kingdom Metazoa; phylum Chordata; class Mammalia; order Rodentia; family Hydrochaeridae; genus Hydrochoerus; species Hydrochoerus hydrochaeris. The sequence goes on along the minus strand of PVLA01000250.1, from coordinate 166,144 downwards.
AATATTTGGGACAAAGCTTCTAAGGCATGAATCCTTGGGGAACAAAACAGCCAAACCATAGCAAATGCCTTCCACTAGTCCTTGATTAAACCAAATGTATAGTTTATATCCATGACCACATGGGCTCCTGATACCACAGAAAGATTAGGGAGGTGCTGGGAAGTCAAATATGGATTTTTAAAAAACAGTGATGTGTTATAAGACAGAATTAGGAAGCAGGAATTTGAACAGAAAAGAGGGCTGGCCCTCAGCACTCTCACCCTATTCTTTGACTTTTTTGACACTTTATCCTTTCTCAAGTAGAATGTCCATGCAGGTCAGCACATCAGCAGAGGTGCCAGATTCCTAAATTCTGAATGAGCTGATTCACAATCAGAGTCCTCCACTCTATCACTTACCAACTAGAGTATCTGGAGCGAGTCACGTAAATATACTTTGTTCCTCAACATCCTCATTGGTAAAGAAAGGATAACAGGTGGGGATTTAGCTCAGAGGCATAAGTACCTGTCTGGCAAGTGCTAGGTCATGAGTTCGATACCCAGTACAAAAAAAAAAAAAAAAAGAGGATAACAATCTTTGTGTTTTGGAATATTAGTGAATTAAGGCACCTAAAGTGCTTAGGGATCTGCATATATCTTAGAAGATGTCAGTTACTGTAATTACTAAATTCAGTTTTGAACTGGATCTCCAACAGCCACTGTTGTACTGTTGTACTGAGGGTTTGTAAGAAGAACAATTAGTACAGGGCACATAGTTTATAGTATTATTTGTAATGGTCACCCAAGGAGTCAAATACAAAGAAAGTGCAGGAAATCTGTCCACATACTCAAGACCTAGAGAATCCAGCCAAGGGCCTAGATCCCACAGCAATGTCCTGCATGAGCCCAGTTGAAGACCTGGTGCCCATGACACTGTCCCCCAAGAGTCCAACTGGAGGCCTAGAGCCCACAGCAATGACTCATATAAGACTGTCTCACAGATCTGTGATGGAAAGGCCAAAAGGTTAGTGGTGGAAGCTAAAAAGTCTATGCCAGCGGGATGAAGGATCTATGCAACAGACTGAGGGATCTGCACTGGAGCCAGGAAACAATGCTCAAAGGAAGGACCAGGGCTCCCCCTGAAAATTACCACAGCCATCCTCAGTGGCAAGGTCCTGAGCTCCTCTGACAATGAGAATAGCCAAGTTCATATCAGGAAGCCAGAATGACAAGCTTCTCCTGGAGACTGAATAGCACAAATTTTCCCCTCTGAGGCTGAAAGTGATGCTCAAAGTAAGGACCAGAGCTCCCCCAAAGTCAACTGCAGCCAATCTTAGTGACAAGGTCCCAAACTCCTCCCATGATAACAGTCAAGTTCATATTAGGGAAGCCAGCATGACAAGTTCCTCCAGGAGAACCAACAGCTCCAAAATAACTAACAGCTTCAAACAACACTCACTTGGAAAACCCACAATGCTACTCTTTGTCTCCAGATCTCCTTTTTATGCTGGCAGTTTTCTCAAGTGGGCCATCTATACTCAGCACCACGCTGATTCAGTTCAGCTAGTGTTTAAGTTGACCACCAGTTTTTAATCCACCTCAGCTACCATGTACATTCATGTATGGCTTAGCTCGAGAGCTTAAATTATAGGGAATTAGGAATTGTGATGTTTTGCTAGTTTGCATATGATTAGAAGGTGTCTGCAGCAGCTGCCCTTAACATTTGCCAACCTAAATAAAGGGGGAACAGCAAAGGTCAGCAGTAAAGGACTGCATGTCACTATCCAGATGTTTTGTTCAGAATTTTTGCATGAAGCATGTGTGTTGAATGGAAAAAAAATAACTTCTCACACTGAAGAAGGCCTATCTTCTCTACAAGTCCTTGCTTATTGGGCTCTTTCAGACTGTATTTTAAGACTGTCATCATTGATAGCTCTTTGGAACAGTTCAAGGGTTTCTCTTGAGTTGGTTATGGTGAGGGACAAATTCTAAAATCTATTAAAATAATTAGTCTCTATAAAAGGTATTTATGGTCTCTATAAATTTATTCCCTTAGATTTATTAAGCAGCATCCTTCAAGGTTTGGGGAAATGCCCAAACCACTCATTTACACTTTTCTCTCTGGCCACTTCAACTTCATAGAGTTCCAACTTGTTTACTGTATTATGTATTAAAATTGTAAGGATATAGCATCACCCTGTGTACACAGGAGTTTCCTCAAAATGATTCAAAACCAGTCTGCCCTTAGGAAACAACAGACATATAAAGAGTTTCATTCTGTTTATTTCCAAGTTTATGCTCACATCTTTAATCCTAGTACTCTGGGAAGATGAGACAAGAAGATCACAAGTTGGAGGCCAGCCCGGGCAACTTAGTGATTTAGCAAGATTTTGCCTCAAAATAAAAAACATAAAAAGAGCTAGAGTAATAGCTCAATGTGATGGTCCTGGGTTCAGTTCTCAGACTGAATAAAAAAGAATGTGGAATATTTCATTAATAATTTTATATTTAGTATGAGTAGAAATGATATCTTGGGTATACTGATTTAAATAAAATGCATTATTCAAATTAATAGTTTTTTTACACAGTGCTGAAAATCAAACTCAGGGTCCAATGCATGCAAAATATGTATTTTGCCATTGAGCTATATCCCAACCCTAAAATTCATTTCATGTTTCTTCTCACTTTTTAACATAAAACTTAAAATTACTTATGAATACACATTATTTTTCTACTGGACAGTGCTGTTTTAACTATTTTAATAAGTATTTCCAGATTTCATGCATATGGCAAAACATAATATATTCTATTTCTCTGAATTTAGCTCTGTAATCCAATATGATCACTTAGCAATCAAGAGAGCCTCAATTGGATTAATTGCAACTATTGTCCCATATTCTAAGGCTTACAGAAACCAGAATGGGGCAGAAGAAAACTTAAAAGGTAGCACAACTAAAAGAAAGTATTTTATTTCTCTTTTCTGTGATCTATTTAGCCTGTTGGCTTGGCCATATGAGTTTCAACACAGCCAAGTGCTGATCTCTGAGGTTATTCAGAACACAGGAAACAGACAAGAGAAGATTAGATTTAAAGGAGAAACCCAGTTTAGTGTCTAAGGAGCCTATGAAAATCTTTACAGAATGAGTTTACTGGCCTGAAAAGAACTTGTAAAGCTTCATCCTCCCTGGTATCTCATTATTTACATTCTTACTTGATAGTGAGAAGTTCTAGTGTCTATTAGAAAAACATGTTTTCATAAGGAAATTAAACAGACCAGCTTTCCTATTAAAATGTTCTTAAGATCGTCAGAGTATCTCAGCAGCCTTGTTGGTGACATCGACTCACTGATATCCCTCAGTGCAGATATCCCTTTTTAGAAATCAATGCACAAAGTGTAATAATATGGCAAGTTTCCACAAAAGGTTGAGGATGGTGATGACAATGACAACGATGACGGTGTGTGTGTGTGTGTTTGTGTGTGTGTGTGTGTGTGTAGGAGCCAACTGGGAAAATTCTGTAGCCCAGTAATACCAGGATAAGAGCCTTTGAGGTTCTGCATTAGAACAGCTGCTTTGAGATCTAGACCATCTAATCTCAAAAGATCTAAGCTCAATCACTAAGCCTGGCTGGAAGCAGCTTGGTTATTGTTAATGGCCATGTAACCTGGGAGACTGCTGCATAGACAGGTGAGAAGCTCAGAGTTTTGCTGGAAACATAGGGCCTAACTTGTCACAGATCATGAGCTCTCCAAAGTCTGTGTCTAATTACATTTTCAAAAATAAATATGAGAGGAGATCTTTATGAAAATTTCTAACAATACCAAAAAAGTACGAAGAACAAAGAACAAATTACCTTATACCACACCATCCAGATTTTTTGAAAAAAACCACGCATCACTTGTACAACAATCCAGACCTCTTTATTAGCATCTATAAGATGGAAAAATGAATACATGAATTGGTAGCTGGTTGCTATGGAAGGATAAGTAAACAAATGGATGATTGAGAGACTAGAAACAAGAAAAAAGAAAGGAGGGAGAGGAAAAATAAAAAATAAAAAATAAGAACTTAACTGTATTTGTTATTTTAAATGACATAAAGGTACTGGCAAATTCCTCCAATTTTTCATAATTAAAACTTTATTTAAATGTAAGTATTTAATACTTAACACCAGTTTCACCAAATCTGATCCATTCCTGAATTTGTTGAGTCATCACTTGATGATATTTTGAAATGGAGTACTGCTATTACAAAAGAGTTTCAAGTATGTGTCATTAGCTTAATTTACAGGCTGTAAATTGCCAGACAATAGGTTTCATAAGGTTGAAAGGTAGAGAACATGGCAAGGCATTGGCAAAATCTTTCTGGGATAATTTGTGAAGCAGGCCAAGTATTTCTCAGCCTTGAAGCTCTAAGAGACACTGCTGAGAAAGTGTTAGTGATTGTTGACTTTTATGTGTAACATATTTGCTTTAAGCAATGACATAGCTTTGGAGATGGAATAACCAGGATTAAGAACCTTAATCAATTTTCATCAATTTCATAAATTTTTAAATATTATCATATAAGGCTCTTCTCTTTTCCTTGCTTGATTATGGCATGGGTATATTTTCTTTTCTTTTCTTTCTTTCTTTTTTTTTCTTTACATACTTTATAGTTTTTTTTCTGTTTTTTGTTTAGTTCATTTCAGATTAAGAAGATAATCTTTGATCCCACAAGTCTTTATCATCTATAACCCAGATTACTTCAAATTATTCAGCCCAGAACCTTCCACATAATAGATGTTGGATAAATTTTGGATGATTTGAATACATTATATTTGTTTAATAGTAGCTAATTGGCTAAATTTCTACTGCATTATAGTGTTCCTATGACAGAATAGTATGTATCTACTTAAAATGACACTTAAAAATGACATTAGATAATATTGTAGAATGGTCATAAATGAAAAACAGATTTCAAAACTTACTCTATAGGGGCTGGGGATGTAGATCAGTGGTACAGTGTTTGCCTAGCATGCATAAGACCCTGAGTTCAATCCCCAGTACCACCACCAAAAAAACTTATTGTACAGGAAAAATTTATACTTTATAAACAGGAATCCAGGAACATTAAATATAAGCAAAATATGCTATACAGCTATACATGTATGTTTGTATGTGTACATATACATATGTATGTATGAAAGATTATAAAATCTTAGAAACACAAGTATCAGAAAACTATTCATCCTACTTCCACAAAGGCTCTTACAAAGTAAAGTATAATCAAGAAACTGTGAAGCTACAGGGTTTGGGATGGTTCTGGGGTTCAGAGGGAAATGACAGAAAATTCCACCCATCCAGCCAACAGGAAACACTTTATGGCATATTTCTGGCACGTGAAGGCATTGATTCATGCTCCAATCCCACTGTTTCTTGTCTGTTGCAATTAATTTACTTAACTTTTATGTCCTCAACTGGTGACCACAGAAGCCAAGAGAAAAGCACAGGCTATGCAGTGGACAGCCTGGGAATCTGTGCCCATGCCTGTCTGCAGGGCATGGCAGTGGAGGTTGTGGCAAGGCAGACAAGCATACTCGAAGCCATCTTGTAGTTTCTGCAAATCTCTTAGTGCTGCAGGCTGCTGACGCTCTGGAATTTGTTAAGTTGTTCCCTTATGTCTTGGTTACTTTGTTCTTGTTGTTAAGACAAAATACCTGACCCCCAAAATTAGGGGAAAAAAGGTTTATTTCTTACGATTTTGGAAGTTTCAGTCGATACTCAGCTAGCTCCAAGACAGGGTGGCGTGGCAGGGCAGTCATTCATGGTCACAGCAAACAGCAAGCACAAACAGAGCAAAAGAGAGGAAAGACACACCTTTTTCCCGCCCTTACACCGTATGCTGTCTCCACTCCTGGGCAGGTACAGCACTCACATCACCAATCCCAGCACAACAAACTAATCACAAACGCTGGATTCAGCCGTGTTCATGATTGCATGAGGCTTGGGAGGGCATCGGAACACAAATTATAACACCTTATTAAACACCACTATTTGGTAGCTGTATTGCTTTGGACTCATCTGGTGCACCAACTCTCCTCTGGATAACCCCATACCCCATGATCTTATGATATAGATGTGGTAAGGTTTTGCACATGATTTAAAATGTAGCCCTATTTTCCTCAATGAATCTAACCATCATAATTAAATTCTATGCATTCTCTATTTTCTACCTCAACATGATTTAAAACTCACTCTGTATTCCCCACAACTTTAGTCACTGTTAAATTTATCCACATGTATATGCACAGAAAATATGTTTACTGATCTTATATTTCAAGTTCCAAATGGAAACTGTGAAGGTATGGGATAAATTTATCTCATAGCCCAAAATGTTACTCCACATCCAGCCATAGGTTTATTACATGTGGAAGATCTAGCTGTATTCTCTAAAGACCACAAATGAGCATTTTGGTTTCCAGAATGGCAGCATAAGCTTTGGAATGAACGATACACAAATTAGGTTCACTTGCTGCAGAGAAAATTAGGTATTTTCCACATTTTCACCTTTAAAAGAAATAATCTTACATGATCACAAGTTATATTTGTTTCCAAAAAATGTGAAATGGGATGGAGTCTGGGTGTAGGTAAAAGAAATGATGCATTAAGTCCACCTCAGATAAGGCAGACTTGTGGAGCCAGTAAGCTGGACATGGCATGTGTGAAGATCATGTAAACCAGGCAGCTGTTGCTGGTGTCATATAAGAGTTTATCAAAATTTGTCTGGAGACTTTCATCATCAGAAAAGCAAGTGCACTCTTGACTTTAATCTAGGCTTCTCTAGATTAAGATAAAGAGTAAGGACATGGAGAAGGGGCATGAATGGCCTAAAGAAGATATTATGCAACAGGATGATTTCTATTTTCCAAATACAATTATCATTTGAATATTTTATTTTTCAATGTGTCTACTCTAATTCTGTTGCTAATTTTAATTAGCAAGACAATTTACATTGAGAGATTCATCAAAATGATATAATACATAGATATCTACAGTTTCCTGTCTCCATTTTTATGTGATTTTCAAATACCATGTCTTTAGCTAGATTTCAGAGTTGTTATCAACACAAGGGGCTATGCCAAATGATTCCATGGCCATGTAGTTGTTTGAGCAATGGCAGTTATAGCAGGGACACTCTACTCAACAGCTGTTTCCTCTTTCACACACCTCCTTACCCTTGAAGCTGACCATATAAAACACGAAAGAAACTTTGAACGTGGTCTTGGTTTCTGCCCACTTCTAGATACACTATGGCCAGAGTGTCTTTTGCTCAGTTGCTCCAGATAGTTGAGCTTTGGAAATGATGAAGTCAGACTCTTAATTTTATGTCACATTATATCTTTACACTAACCAAACTCTTCTAACAGGATCACCCTTGAGTCCTAAAGCAGTTTCATGAGTAGTGTGATTGGACTTCAGTTTCAAATTTCAGGATGATGAAAGCTTCTGAGACAGAGAAATTTTATTTGCTAGTATTGTATATTGTGCCAAACCTCCAACTTTTCTAATGTAAGGACTCAAAAGAACAAAAACCAAACAACAAAACAGCTACACACAGATGCACATGTAAATAAATGCACACATACACAAGGAAAGAGGAAGAGCCATAAGTCAAAATACAGCAGAATTCCTTAAGAAATGCTTGTGTTTTTCTTTTTAACTATGAGATATAAAAGAGAACAATTTTTACAAGTCACTCCCAAGGCATCTGAACATTTCCCTTCTACACTATACCAGCAGAAATTAGCATGACTATTTGTGAAACCTCAGTAGATGTCCCAAAATACTTGTTAAGTACTGTAATAACTGTTAATGACCGTAACTATGACTTTAGAAGTGATGAAAATACCTTCCAAATTATATAAATTTCAGCTGAAGTGATGCCTTTTCCCAGTAATAATTAAATCCCAATACTATATGATATCACGTCTTTTACCACAAAGTCATTTTTGGAAAACCGCATTGTAACAGCATAAAAACAAATCTATAGTAGCACTAAAAATGAATGCCATTCAGTAAGTATAAACATTTCTGAAAGATTGGATCTAGGCAGTATAGAAGTTTGTTCATCACAGTACAGCAGGAATTTATGAATGCTTATTTATGTGGCCAATATGAACACACCCTATCTGCCTGCTGATCACTTCTTCACCTACCAGGGAATTTATGATTATGGGAGTCATCTTGTCTTGAGGCAACACACCTTTTCAAGAGGGTAGCTAAAATGTCATGAACTTTTGTGTCCTTCTCTTTCTCTGGGTAGCACAATTTCATCAGTTTTAATGCCAATCAGAGCTGGGCATGTAGCACAAGGAGTAGAGTGCCTACTATGTGCAAGTTCTTGGTTTCCATCCTTACCACCACCACCAAAAAAATCAATGTCAACCAGCATATACAACTTTATTAACCTAATATTATGAAGGATGCACATAAAACTCTCTCTCATGAACAATCACATAAGAAATTTTTAAATAAAAGATGCCTTTAATGTGCTGATTTTCACAGCATCTCTGACAATGTGGCAAGCAGAATACCTGATACTCTCAAGATTCAGGCTAAGAAAGGTCTACCAGTTTATGGAAGAAACAAGGCACAAATACACTATATATTTACATGAACCACAGTTTGCACGCGGAGACAACAGTTATTAAAATAGGTAACAGATGAAAATGTACAAATGCCCAAAGCTCTATCTTTCTTGATAGAAGAGACACATTTCTGGACTATATTCTCTAGCATACAATAGGAGATAGAATGTCAGTTTTTGTTAACTTTAGAAATAGATATAGACATCCAAGATACTTTTTTACAAGTTAAAAATGAGAAAAATAACATATCGCCAAAAATATGGGAATGGTGAAGATAGAGTAAAAGTATTTAGCTTAAGAGGACTTTTAGATACATGGCCTTTATTATTTTTTATTATCTTGTAGCTCACTGCTAGATATGACTACAAAATGGCACCTCTGTCAAGATTGCAAAAACGTTTGTTTCACAGAGTCATTAGTGTTTCAAACTGTCTCATTAGCGGTAATTAGAGAATAAATTAATATATCAGACATGTACCTAAACATAAGTACATGTTAATTTTTAAATGCTCTGATATTTCCCACTTCCTCCAGCAGAGGTCAGACAATAGCAACTTTGGAATATGAAAATCTAGGCACCAAAAATTTTGGAGTGATTTTTCCTAAGATAGGATTATAGAATTGGTGTTTAAAATTGTTTTTCTTTACCTATGTTTTCTAATTATATTTTTACAGTAGACATGCTTTACATTCACATTAATTTAAAAAGTGATAAGATTCAAAAATTTTAAACTGTATAAACAGCACTGCTGATATACGCAGTTACACTCTAACTCAGGGATGCTGCTTAATTATTTGTATTTTCCTACCTGCACAGAGTATTGCAAAGAGTCTAAGAAAGCAGCACATTTGGCCATGTTTATAAAAGATCATATAAGTGTAACATCATCTTTTCAGTAATTGGTAACTGGAAACAGTGTCTCTCAAGCAAAGGGCTTAATGGCAACTACAAGATTACCAGGGGAAAAAAAGCATGCTGGACACAGCTCTTAACTGACCAGAATCCCTATCTGGTCAAAGGCAGAAATGTGAACACAATCTGGGATCGTCTCCTGTGTCTGGAGAAATCTAAGAGATCCTTGTATTTGGAGAAGCCAATTTCTTCAAATTGGGCAGGTAGAATAAGGAAGGCATTAAAAAATCAATCACGTTGACCTACATTAAAAAAACCAAAGAACCCAACAAAGAACTGCTGATGATTGTTCAACATATCACACTATCACCGTGTTTCATTCTCATTTCTAATTCATGAGACCCTTTTTTCTGCTAGAAGCAAGAAATGGCTTATACAAAAAGATTTGATGATTAATGAAAATGTTTATAATTTAAGGAAAACCTTTTACCTACCTTATACCAAATTAAGTAGATGCTTAGATCTTATTTTATTAACTGATTCATAATGTATAGTGTATTATATGTTCTTCATAGTATCACACACAAATGTAAGAGTGTCAAAATTGCCATGTAAATCAAAACAGACTGTTTCTGGTTTGTTTTTGGTTTTGTTTTCTGCAGTGCTGGTGGTCAAACTCAGGGAATAGCACACATTGAGCACTAAACTACAATCCCAGCCCCATGTCTTTCTAAGGAAATGACCTCTACCATGAAGAATGTGTCTATACTGCTAACTTCCACCTATGGGACAAGAGAAGAGAGATGGAAATTCAAAATCTCTGCCAGTTCTGTGAGACTTTAGGGTGGGGCCTGGGATAGATGACTCTTTCTTTGCTTGTCAGGAATATCAGAGGGATTTTTTTGGACCAAAGTGAAGATTCTGGGCAAACAGGAAAGAAAGAGATGTGAACAGAATCTGAGTACCAACAAACGCAGGGAAATTATAATCCACAGAGAAATGTGACTACCGAATAATCCTCAGGGGTGCTTTGGTCTAAGGAGTTCCTGGAATGTATGATACTCATTTCTAAGCTGTTTGTGTTTCTGCAGTTCAAAAGCCTTCCATTGCTAAAACCTCAGTCCTGTCTGCAACACACAAATGCTTGGGGTGGTGTGAGAAAAATCAAGATGAAGATGTAAGTTTGAACTTGGGTTAGCTTAGAGATAAAGGAAGAAATGAGTTATAAGCTATGAGCTATGAATGAGCATAAGTGTCATGGAAGCTGGAACCATGAGAAGGAAAGATCTAATACATTGACAGAATTCATGGAAAGATCAGTGGAGCTTCCCTGCAAATGATGGGATTTGGAACTTGAGGCCTTTTCCCATCAGCCTCTAAAGAAGAATAATTTTATCTGACATAGGACAGAATGATAGTATTTTGAAATATTTCATGAGACATATTCCAAGTAATCTCTATAATATAAAGCTTGGGGCAGCATTTGTAAAATTGTATATAGGTTTTCATATAACATGAAAGTGTCACAGGTATTTAAAGATAGATATTTAATAAATTTATCACAAATATCTTTCTCCACTGAATTTTATCAAATGGACAATATAACCTTCCTAAATAAGTGAGAATTACTAATTCTTTACTAATAAATTACCAGAGTAGCTGAATTTATAGAATATGTATACATCGTTGAAGAAGCAGAAGATTCTCTGAGAGAACAATCTAGAACTCATAAGGTTATATTCATAGACAATTTCAAATTTTCAGTGTCTGGCCTCAGCTTACCTTCACATGGTGGATCTGACACTCAACATCATTCACTCTGTAGGTCTCCAATCCCAGCTCCTTGGCCAACCTTAAGATGCGATTCTGGGTTGGCCCAACATAGGATCCTCCAAGGTCCACATATTTAACATTTTGGTTCTGTTTTTCCATGGAAAAAATTGTGAAAATATGAGGAAATTTAAACATTTCTAAAAAGGCAAATTGGCATTTTACATGTTATAGATACATTTTGAGGAATGTTCATGGAAAACTGGATTCTGTTCTCAATTCTGCTTTACTTCACATGATTTAATAGTCCTTGATTCAGTCTTTAAAGCAAAATTGATTGAATATTAAATGAGCGAAAGATTTCTGAGCACCATTGTTCAATTATACAACAACATAGTTTGCCTTGAATTGGTTAATTGTTCTGGAATCTCTTCATTCAGTACTTGAGGCTCATTTTGAGGGATTTAATACTATAGAAAAAGCAAGAAAGGAAGTGATCACTTCTTACAAGGTTTGCTGAGATGCTTAAGAAATATACTACTTGGTCATAATTTTGATCTTTGATGTTGATTTTTAGTTCAATAGTATTTAATATACCTTTTCTAGATACTTGGAATTAATATCTTTTTTGCTTTTTGTTCTGTTCTGTTTTCCCTGATGGATGGAACAGAGAGCCTCATGTATACTAGATAAACCACTCTACCACTGAGCTACACTCCTAGCCCCAATCTGTGACATTTCTAAATACTAAGTGGCAGCCTTTGAATAAGAAATATGTAGAAAAGCTCAACTATCTCTGATCAGGTCCAAGCAGAACCAAGTACATATCAAGGACACCATAAATGGCTTTCCTTTTTTTTAAAAAATCTGGCTCCATATTCAACCTCCTGAAAAGAAAACAATTTTGTATGGATGAAAAAATGTGGTTTACATACACAATGGAATACTATGCAGCCTTATTAAGAAAGAATTTAGAGCAGTATGGATTGAACTGGAACACATAGTGTTAAGTGAAATAAACTGGGCACAGAAGTACTGCATGATCTCAATCACATGTGGAATCAAAAAAAAGCTGAACTCAAAAAAAGCAGAATGATGAGTGCCAAGGTCACGGGTGTGAATTTAGGAAATGGGGGGTTACTGGTCCAAATACACAAAGTTTCAGCTAGACAGGAGGATTAAGTTTTGAGAGCTATTGCACAGCATGATGACTTTGGTCAGTATTAATACACATTTCAAAACAACTAAGAGTAAATTTCAAGTGTATTGGCACAAAAATGCCCAGAGAGATGAGAGTTAAGTTAATAAGGTTGATTTAATCACTCTATATTGTAATGTATCACATCATACTTTACAAATGTAGCACAATTATGATTTATTGATTAAAATAATATAGATTAAAAGTAAATAAATGAGACCAAGACTCTCCCCACTCTGCCTCTTAAACTGTCTAGCTTGTGTGGTTGAAATGATTGTGTTAATGCTTAAAGAAGCACCAAAGTTACAGGTTAAAAGTATAAAGATTTGTGATATTTTTGTTCTTATTTCACACACACACCCCTTTTCTCTCTCCCCATCCTAACTATAATGCCAAATTTTATGATATGAGAAAAAAAGGGTAAAAGAAAGAGTTGAAAGGGAGGCAAATTATAGGAAAAGCTGGGGCTGAGGTGTGTGTAGCTCAGGATTTTCATTTCCAAAACAACAGGGGAGAGGAGGCAGACAGACAGACACAGAGACAGAGAAGAGAGAGACAAAGACAGATACTAAGACAGAAATGGAAGCAGACTTTTTCAGAGCAATTTTCACGTTCAGAAAGAGTCAAACGAAATTGAAAACTTTCAGGGAAAACAAAAAACAAAACTCATCTTTGGCTCACATTTCGCCAACCCACCCTCAGCATCTTACCCTAAGGGTGTAAGTCCTGCCTCCCACACGGTCCCGGGCTTCCAGAACTACCACATTCAGGCCGGAATCATGCAGAAGTTTGGCTGCTGCCATACCTGAGGGAAAGGACAGTAAGACATCAGGATCAGATATATCACAGGAGTCAGATGTGTCAGCATGCACCTATAATCCCGGTCTGGAAGGTTGAGGCATGAAGATTACAATTTTCAGCCCAGTCTGGGCAATTTAGCCACTTAGCAAGACCTCATGTCAAAATAAAAAATACAAAGAGATCTTGAGGTGCAGCTCAGTATGAAGGCCCTGGGTTTAGTCCCCAGTAACACACATGTACACACACACATGTGCATGTACACAAAGTTACATGGACCCCAGAGAAGCTCCTCACATTAGCAGCCAGTGTGAAATGTCCACATTGGTTCACATAATGACCTGTTGTTTTATTCAGCTTACACATTGATAAGGTTTCTCAGTAGAGGCCCAGGGTCTAAGTCTCAAAAGCCAACTGATATTTCCAAAAAGAACAAGAAGGAATTCATTTTTGGCAAATACTTCAAATCATATAAAACCCAAGACATAAAAATTGACCCAATTTGCATCCTAAACCCTCAATGTACTCCATCACTAAAGAATGAAATTACTTCATTCATGCACCCATTTAATTATTCTTTAGCCAAAAATACTTAATACCTGTGACATTCTCACTGCCATGAGTTCAGCTTTGTAAAAATTCAATTTTAGTGAGATAAATGTACATATGATAAATTTTACCACTTAGAGTGTAAAAGTCAGGAAGTTTTCATAAAGCTTAGAGTACAGTATGAGTATGCACCCTTTGGTAGTAACACATCCTAGATATTCTTCTTGGAGTTCTTAAAATCCTGCACATTTAAAACCATTCTAAGGCCAGGGGTATAGCTCAGTGGCTGAGTGTGTGCCTGGCATGTGTCAGGCCCTGGGTTCTATACCCAACACTGGAAAACACAAAACAGTTTTTAACAATAACAAAACCACTCTTCTAGGATTTAGTAAGAACTTCCTCTGAGAACAGAACTCTGGTGTTCTTACAATGAATTGAATTTGCTCAGTTTCAATTACCTTACTCATTTGCTTTATGGCACCAAACAAAATCAATGAAGTGCCAAGATGTTATTGTACCTCATAGATAAAGAAAACAGCTTCAATGCTGTCCTGCAGAAAGAAGAATTACCTGACTTTTAGACCTTACTAGGGAAAAAAGGAAACTAAGATTCCTAGAAAAATAGCTAATACTCATATTATGTTCACTATATTTACGCCATTATTCTAACTGTTTTAACATATTAATTTGGTTTGGGAATGTAGTTCAGTGGTACAACTCTTGTCTAGAATGCCCAAGGGCCTGGGTTCCATCCCCATCATGGTAAAAAAAAAAGTATGGCATTAATAATTCGACGAATTCTTACAGCAATCCAAAGAAATAAGGTACTGATAGTTCCATTTCTGTGGCTAAGGAAACTGAAGCAGAAATAAGTGTGCACAGTCACATACAGAGTGAGTGGCCAAGCCAGTTCTGCTCCAGCATCTGTGTTGGCAGCCAGTACACTGCCCTGCCTTCCATGGAGCCTCAGGGCCACCCTAATCAATGATCACATGGCCCCATGTCTGCTACAGGGAGAAATTACATTTCAAAAGATAATTTTACTTTATCCAAATCACTGTGTCCTGAAGACACACTTGATCTTGTGGGTTAATAAGACTCCATAAAATATTAGTCCACAGGAAACCCACAATGAGCCAAGGCTTCAGTCACCATCTGTCAAAGATTTTAAAAGAGAAGCCACATTTCTCAGAGAGGTTGATTTGATGTTTCATTACTTAAATTAATGCATTTTTCTCTCACTGTTCCCAAGGGCAAGGCCAAGGTTTCCAGTTGGTGCCAAAGTAATGATCCCAAAGTCCACACTTGCGCATTGTGTGCATGCACACACACACACACACACACACACACATTGCACAACCTAGATTTAAGAATACAGTGCCTGGACTTTTAACTCCAGTTTCCTCATTTTACCTCCATAAGGAAATCTGCTCAGTTTAAATTCACAACTGCAGACAATTTAATGACATTTCTCTTATCAAGCATCAGCTCCACAAATGAAATAACATGCAGCCATAGTAACAGCTGTTATCAGGGAGTTCAGATGAACTGCAGGAGCATGCTCAGGCTTAAACAAAAGGGTGAGATAAATACAACATCAGTCATATGCACTAGTATATGAGATGCCACAAAAGCACTGTCTTTCAGTAAATGTAGTTATCTAATATTATCTATATGTCTCATAAACAGTTATTAAAACAAACCAGGGACTTATCAGACCACTGAATGGCATTCTCTAAGCTCATGTACCTTAAAAGATTCTAAATAGAAAGTTACAAACATATCTTTAAAAAGAGCAACACAAAAGTACATTGTTGGAAATAAACACCTTGCAATTTCTCTCAGACCCATGGGAGGATTGGTCCAAATATCTGTTTGGCATCTACTGACAAAACCTGATTTGAAAAACAATTGGCCCAAATATTGGTGGTTTAGGAAAGTCACTGCATTTTAGGAGGAGGGAATTTGGGGAAGCTAAATACCGAGGAGCTAGAGTCTAATCAGGAGGTGATTAAGATTGCCAAGAAGAGGAAGCTGTCATGAGATAGCTCAGTGATGACTGATAAAAGGATTAAGGGTTTGTCTGCTCAAATAAGATGCAAACAATGAGCTCTTCAGAGCTTCCCAGCTTACCAAAGGCTTTTTCCCAAGTGGTACCTTCTCTATTGGTGGTTTGGAACTTTTAATACATTTTACCATGGAAACAAAAACATGAAATTACATTCCCTGAGAAGTCTGGGACTCGTCAAGTGCAGTAAATACTATTGCAAAAAAAAAATCATAAATTAGCAGAAACAAGTCATTCTTAAAAACATTAAACAATATAATCAGCATGGCTGAAACACAATTCCTTCACGACATAACACAATAATAGTTTTAAAAAATTAAGATACCCACAATAACCACCACAAAGCACTCGCGTGCATCCATGT
Organism: Hydrochoerus hydrochaeris; assembly: GCA_004027455.1. Taxonomy (NCBI): domain Eukaryota; kingdom Metazoa; phylum Chordata; class Mammalia; order Rodentia; family Hydrochaeridae; genus Hydrochoerus; species Hydrochoerus hydrochaeris. The sequence goes on along the minus strand of PVLA01000250.1, from coordinate 149,938 downwards.
GCAATGGTTAGCACCCAAAGCCTTTGTGATTTCACCACAAACTTGAGAAGTATTGTTATCCTCATTTTAAAAGGAAAACAATGGCAATTTAGAGACATAAAGAAACTTGCTGCAGTTTGCACAGTTAGTAAGTAGCAGGGTCAGAGCTCAAGTGCAATGAACTTTTAGCCACCACCCTTAGATCAACACGAAAAAAAATACAGTAATAATTCTGTATACCAATTCTTGTAAAATTTCTTAAAACACTCTATATCCAACTGTAAGAATCTTAAACTGTTCTTTTAGATTTTTAAATTTTATTTATTTGTTGTTGTAGTTGTTGTTGTTTGAGACAAGTTCTCATTATGTAATTCAGACAGAACTTCAACTCACTATGTAGCCTTGGCTGGCCTCAAACTTGCAGCAGCCCTCCTGTCTCAGCCTCTGGAGCGCTGGGATTACATGCATGCACCACCATGCCCAGCTTTTTAGATATTTAACTTTTGCAAACAGTTTAGGAGGATACTTCTAGTTACTTTGTACTGCTCAGAAACTAATGAAACTCGAATTTAATATGAAGGATCAATTAATATTTCATAAAAAAATAAGAAACAGTCCCTTTGTGCTCCAGGCAGGCTCTCAGATAAAGAGCTATAGCGTGGCACACATAAATACTACTAAATTAATATCTAATGTCATGAAATTATAAAACTAGTGCATCTCTCTTCCTGATTAGTTTACTTCAGAGAAATTTTATCAATGTGATGACTATCAATTAAGATTAGATGCTTATTAGTTTAAACATTCAGAAATCAATTCTCTGCAACCTTACTAGCATTATGTGTTTCCAGTTTTGTGCTGTGGAAAATGGCCTGAGTTAGCTATTGGAAAATTCCAGAAAATGGGAGGGGACTGGGAAGGGGCCTCTTCAAAGTGTCTAGAGCAGTGGAGGTGATAAGATAGGAAAGGAAGGAAGGGTAAAATTGAAACCACTACCTACCTCATTTTTTCCTTTGTCAATCTGTGTCATGCCCTTCATATGGAAATGTGATATTTAGCACATTTTAAATACTTTCCAATGCAAAGTTAATTGCCATAAAAACATTACAAAGCATCAGTATGTTAGTACTCCACAAGGATTTTTTTTTCCGGTTTAAAGTTACCAGAAAGAGTTGAGCGGACCACTGTAACCAAAAGTGATAGTGAAATTCACTGTACCTGTAAGTATCTCTAACCTTGTAACCACAATAAATGATATAGGCATTCCCTCAGGATTTATAAAAGCCAAGAATATGCAGATAGCCCTCATCATTCTGGTCATTTCTGACACAGTGATAGCTTTTTGAGGAAATTCTAGAAACCACCAAATGACCTTCTGATCAAAGAACTGGTATCTTTGGTATCTCCAAAGTGAACAGTTTTTTAGTTACTTAAAACAAATACACACAAAAAGGTCTGGAATAAGAAGAAAAGCATCTCCCAATTTGAAGTCAAATTTATTGAAGGAAAGTAATACTTGTAGATAAAATTCAGGTGTTTACTGAACTTTTCAGCAGAGAGGCACAGGAGACTAAACTGGTAAACTCATCGCTGAAAGTGTTGGGGCACAATGACAATGTAGACACACTTTTGTAAAATAGCAAACTCGTAGGTATTTCATGATAAATTAGAGGTCTCTGACCAAGTTTCTGTTCTGCTGTTTCTGCTGAATCCAATTGACTTGGGCAGTGTCCGCAGCCCAGCTGCACACCTCTGATGAGCACTGAGTCAGAATAATTGTCTATACCTTAAGGCACCCGGGGCCCCTCAAGACCGCCTTTTTAACTATGCTTACTCTGTAAAAGTCCCTTCCTTTGTTTCAGGAGTGTTTCTATATTATGATAAACAATTTCTTTGTTTCAACAAATTCAATGTGTGACTCAATACATATAACCAATTATGGAGCTTTTGTCATTTTGTACTTATCACTTCTAAATGCTATATAAACTAAACTCTTTCTAAAATTAAAGCTGTCAGCTGGGCATGGTGATGCACACCTATAATCCGAGCATTTGGAAGGCTGAGGCAGGAGGATCATTGCAAATTTGAGACCAGCCTGCACTACAATATGAACTCAAGGCCAGCCTTAACTGTATAGCTAGACTCTTCAAAGGGTCTTAGCTGTATAGCTAGACCTTTCAAAAATACAAATAAATCAATATAAATAAATAAATGCAGTGCTGTTGCTTTTGAGGAACTATCCTGCAACAGTTTGCTGGAGTAGAGATTAAACCTGTCTTCTTAACCCTTCTGTGCAAAGCCTTCCTTTCAGCTTGACTTGGGAATTTTCCCAAACAACACAACCAGTCTTTTGGACACCAACTGTGTGCTAGCTCCTCTTCCAAGTGTTTCACATATAAGAATTTACTTTTCCCCCGGAAAAATCTATAGGGTGGACAGATAGAGAAAATAAAGCACAGAGAGGCGAAGTAATGTGCTCAAGATCACATAACTATTAAGTGGCAAAGCCAGTATTCAAATCCAGACAATTTGACAACAGAGCACACTCAACGTGAAACACCGAAAACCTTGTCTATAACATTACACACCATCCAACACTGGGGCTCTGTAAGGTAGTACTTCATAAGAAGACACGCATTCCTGCAGGTAAAATTCCCTTCAAGTGAATGCAGCCCACGAGTACAAATGGCTGGGCTGGCAGAGTGGGGACTGGATTGTGTTGCCCTTTTGCTGCATCAGGCTGGTGCCCTTGAAGCTCAGAAAATTTATTTCCTGAATGATAAAGTCTTAATCATCTGTTATTTCTCTCCTCAATGCTGAGACATAGCTGGCACCTAAATATTTGTTCAATAACTGTATTTAATGCCAACAAAGATGGTGCTTAATTACTTTCAATAAACAAATAAATGGCTACAACAGTATCTACCTAGTTATAAGTATTTTTAATACAGCATAAGAAACTACAATATTTAGACATATTAAACTGATTGCTTCTAGTCACATTGGGTGTTAGTACTGGATACCAATACTTTTCTGGAGGGAAAGAAAGCCAGCCAACCCATAATAATAACCACCTCTACACCAGTGCAGAGTTTTCAACACTCACATATGTTTGGTCCTTAACAAAACCCTGTAAGGTTAGCATCATTTGACCCATTTCTCAGATTGGAAATAGAGGCTCCAAGATTCAAGGGCTTGCTCTCAGTTACACAGTTAATAACTAGGTCTGAATCCTAGTTCTATTTCTGCATCCTAGGAGGTTTTCATCGGTTTCGTTACTGCCTATAACCTACAATGGTTTGTGTTGTTAAAACAAATTCTGGAAGCATGCAGAATTTTGAAATCAGAAATTTTTTTGTATTAAGTTTCTTGGAAAGAAGACATTTTTTAGTACTGGACAATAAGTTCAGGGTCTCTATGCTGAGCTACACCCTAGGCCCTTTTTAAAAAAAAATTTTTGAGACATTGCTTCACTAAGATTCCCAGACTGAACTTCGACTTGCAATCCTCTTGGAACCTGCAGTGTATAAAGCCTAGGAGCCCCATCAGTTGGGGAAAATCTGATTGCATGTGGAACAGGTAGTGCTCTCTATGTGGCTTGGCTGCTTCATATTACAGCAGCTTTGACCACTTGAATTCAGACTGACTTCTCTCTTCCAGGAACATGCCATCACAACTTTTGGGGAAATTGAAAGATGGCATAGATGACACATAGACGATAGGACATATATGCCATCACTTTGATCACGGAGAAAACCTACAATTACATTACTCACGTCTTGTCCTCCAAAATGAAAAAGAGAGACTCAGTAACCTTCTTTATAACCTTTGCTCTAGTTTTGGTCAAGATATATAACACAAAAACAAATGGCACTAGCTTGTAAAACAAAGGAGACCTTTACTGAAGCCTCGGGGCAGTGGGGTGATTTATGCTCTTATAAAGGATAAAAAATTCAAGCTTCCATAAGTTGCCATAGAAACCTTTCTCCAGATGCAGCTGCTTTGAGATACTAGGAAAAGATTGCCTTCTGAGGCCTTTCAGAATGCCTGAAACCATAAAAATTGTTTCTTCATCACACTTTATATGCAAATAACTGCATTTTTCTAAAATGTCAGTAAACATAATGAATCTTGTTTCATATCCAAGCTTTTGTTTTTACTCTTTGTTGTTAGAAAGGAGTTGAATATCTTTTGTGTATTGTAATCATGATTCACAAAATTTGTTTTTACTTTACCTCAACATGGTCTCCCGTGAAGCAAACCCAGAAAGTACAGATTTGTCTTTCTCAAGTTTGTATGCTATCCTATTGCTTTTTTACTCATTTTTAAAACTAGTCTATGTCTCTTAATTCACCTGCTTCAAATTCTCTTGGGAACTAGATAAACAATGAATGAATACACAAATGCATACTCTTTTAAGAAATGTTTTTTTTTGCTCCCCACCCACATCCCATTGCTGGGGATTAAACCCAAGGCCTTACTTTTACTAGACAAACCTACCATTGAACTACACCTGCCACCCCAAAATTGGTTTCTAAGTATCAAAGTAATCACATGATGCTGTGATAGTTTCTTTGATGGTGATCTGAAGATGAAATACCTTCTGGTCACAATAGTGGCCCTACTATGGATTACCAAAACAGTTTTTAGACTCACAAAGTTCTTTGAGATATAATAAAAACTGGAGAGTTACCAGGCCCAGAGGCTCACACAATCCCCAGATCTTTCTCTGAAAAAAAAATGCCTGTTACAAATAGCAGAAAGAGGGTTCAAGGTCTACATCTCATTAAAACATCCCCTTTCATCAAACATGAGATGACAGATTAGGAATTCTACAAGGAGAGGATTGAATATAGGCACTTCCAAAGAAAAGAAATCTCGGTGTGGATTTATGAGTGACTTGGCCCTCCCCTCATCTTCTGGGTGCCTAGTGAGCCTTCAGGACCTGGTCCAGGAGGATTACTTTGCTGACCCCTGAAACATACCTGTAAAACAAAGACCAAGGCAGTCTGCAGCATGCAAGGGCCAGACTTGTGGGAAAACACAGCCTGGTTCTAGGACTAGACAGAACATTGCCCTTCGATGGAAAGACCTTGCTACTTCATGGTCCCTTTTCTTGATGGATAATCTCAGGCAAACGTCTTCACTTCTTTGGGCTTCACTTTACCCTTTGTAAAATAATGCAATTAAGTTAGGCCCTCTGTATTCTGTGATTAAACTAAATGGGACAGGATGATGATTTCATATAAGCTCTCATCTCATTAAATAGATGATGTCTTCCCGAACCCAAAGAATCTGTCATGTGGAGCTTGAAATTTGGGTGACATCAACAGACATGAACAAAAACATGCAATTTCTGTATGCTCCTAGAGGATGAGGAAATTCTGATTTAAAGCTGGTTAAGGGTAGGGGTGTGTGTGTGTGTGCATGTGTGCTAAGATAATTAGTGATGAAATATCATCATATCTGTGACTTATTTTGAAATACATCTTAAACAAGTGAAGTTGATAGATGGAGAGAGGGATAGATAAATGGATGCATGAAATAATGTAAATATAGCAAAAACATGAATTATAGAATCTAGTTGGTAGATATATGAGTGTTCACTGTATACTTCTTTGAAAGTTTTCATAATAAGGAAATTCTGGGGGACGTTAAACATTCTACTAAGCTGGACTTATCACAGCCTTAAATTTCATATAGCTCTATCAGGAGATACTACAAATACTATTTATATAATTTCTTAGTTTTTATTACTTATTGGGTTACAGGGGATGGAAGTGATTTCTCTCAAGGGCACAAATTTTTCCTTTCAGATTTTGAGAAACAAACCTAAAGCAACTGGTCAGTTTGTCCAGTGTGGCTAAACTTGGTGATGGGTTTGCCCAATAAGCTTCCTCTCAAAATGTAATCCTATTTTCCTCAAAAATTCATTGGTGACAATGTCACTGTCATCAGGCTATGTCCTACAGAAGAGTTGATGTCCAAAACATGGCTTGCTTCCAGAAAAGAACAAAGCCTAATGAGAGAGGCAGCATATGGACAGGGAAGAGGGTGATGCCAAGGCTCAGTAATGATATGCATTATGACATTTTGGTCAACAGGGGACCATATATATAACCATGGTCCCATAGAACATGCTTCCCAGTGACATTATAGCAGCTTAGTTTGTGTTAGACACACAATGATGTTCGTGCAACTATAACCAGCTGTTAGCATCAGTGACTCCATCTTGCTTTATTCCTGTTTTCTTTCTCATTCTTAAGCTATAGACTTTATTCCACTTTCCTGTGATTGTGCTTGTTTTTCTGAGCTGACTGTAGGAACTGGCTGACTCAAAACAGGAATGTCCTGCCAGCAAGATAAACAAAAAATGCCATCATAAGAAATTCACCACCTGTGCATGGAGCCAGACTGTCTAGATCAAGATCTTGAAAAATGATGATTTTTTTAAATGTAGCCCCTAACCTGATAATCATATAAACATCCCCCACTTGCTGGAAGAAGTAAGTGGAAGGTGGTAATTGAGACATCAATTTGCCTCTTCCCAGACTGCTAGCACCCTACTTTCTTTCTCCCTAATACTCATCTCTCAGGCATTAGAATTCCTGTCTGGAGCTTCTGAAACTGAGTTCAGTAACAAAATCACCTGAGAACACAGTTCTTAGAACGTGCCCCCACTGTTTAATGACATGTGACTATATTTGGGAAGAGAGCTTCCTGGGGAGGCCAGAGGTATATCTAGTGTAGTTGAGTTAAAGAAACGCAGAAAATTATGACATTAGAAATAGAAGAGTACTACCAAGAAAGCAACAGGATGTTTCCCTCTTTCTTCTTTGGAGACACATGATGCAGCAGAGTCACCCAGGCAAAGGTAAGCCAAGAAGGCCTGCAGGCCATGCCCTCTACTGTTACCTTCAAGAAGCAGAGGGCAATCAGATGAGTGAATTTGGTTAGCTATGATGTTATGGAGTGAACTATGTCTTCCTCAATTCATATGTTAAGTCCAGATCCCCAGAACTTCAGAACGTGACCTTATTTGGAGATGAACTTTAGAGAGATTACCAAAGTAAAATGAGGTCATTAGGACAGACTCTAATCCAGTCTAATTGGTATATTTATAAAAAGGAGAAATTTGGACACAGACATGCATTCAGGGAGAATACCTTGTGAAGATGGAGGCAGAAGTCAGAGTGATGACCCTGCAAGCCAAGGAATGCCAGGAATACCAGAAAATCACCAGAAATTAGGGGAGAGACATGGACAGGTTTCCATCACAGCACTCAGAATGAGCCAGCCCTGGAAACACCTTGATTTTGAACTTCTAGCCTCAAGAACTGGAAGAGGATATATTTCTGTTGTTTCAATCCACCCATTTGTGTTATCTTATTACAGCAGTCCTAGACTCACAGGAAATCTCATCTCCCAAATTACATTCACTTTGCTATTAACTGCACTTATTGTGAGGATAAGATGGTAATGAAAGTCTTAGTTAGCCACTTTAAGTTGGCATTTCTTTTTTTAACGTTTTTTTAAAATTTTTTATGGGTATCGGGAATTGAACTCACTACCACACACTTGCAAGGTAGGCGCTTATGGTGCTGATCTAAATCCCCAGCCCTAAATTGGCATTTCTTAAGCTGTCACGAATGCTGGGCTGTCAGTAGGGGGTAAAGTGTCACAGAAGGAATTTGGAGAAATCCTATTTCAGGTGACCTGTTGGACTTGGGGAACAGGGTATTGACCCAAGAAGGTGTTACATACAACACATGAGTGAGATTCACAGTGACAAAGCTTCAGGATCAGAGTGCTAGTCTTGGACCTGTAAACAGCACACTGAAAGGAGAAGCCATCCAAAGTTCAACACAGAACAGTAAATAATAATGAGGCCTAGAAACTAGGAGGAACAGCTTTCTGAGATGTGTATTAAGAAATTAGCCATTAGCTAAGCATAGTGGCACAGTTTTGTAATCCCAGCACTCAGAAGGCTGAGGCAGGAGGATCATTGCAAGTTCAAAACCAGCCTGGGGCTACAAAATGAGCCCAAGGTCAGCCTGAACTGCATAGTCAGATCCTATGTCAAAAAGACAAAAAAAAAAAAAGAAATTAGTCATTGTCAAGATTATACAAGTTTTAGGGTTGGGGATTTAGCTCAGTGGCATAAGCACTTGCCTGGCAAGCATGAAGTCATGAGTTTGATCCCTGGTACCGAAATAAAATAAAAAGATTATACAAGTTTGGTTTGGTATAAATTCCATAGTTTTTTTTAGAATGTCTGGCGTATAAGTGTCTCATTAAACTCTCCTCTAAAATTAAAGGATTGCAATGACATTTGTGTAACTATGTAACTCATCATGAAATGCTATATCAGAGTCTCATTACTTAGCTCAGTGTCATGAAAAAGTTGTGACATACCCAGACACAAGAAGTTCTATCTTGCCAGCTCAGGTGCTCTGGGTCTCTAAGAACACAGACAAGGTGGCAGAGAAACCCAGTACCAAGTCAGGAATATGAATTTTAGTGGGACTAGGGCCTTCAGAAACATGGGTGGGAAAATCTGTCCTTTAAGGCAATAATGACCACTTTCAAACAGAAGTCAAAAAAGATTAGAGGCATCAGTTCTGGCATTAAAACACTGGCCCCAATAGTCACAGGCCAATCAGGTTCTTCTTTTTTAAAATATAACTTAAAAAACTCATGTTAAGACTGAATAGTCCCACCCCAACAGTATACAAACCTTGACCCACATAAACTGTACAGACTTATGTTCAATGTCTAGCATACTAGTGTAACAGTATGGTGCACAGACACATGCACAAAAACACATGTACACACTCATGTGCTGAAGCAACATGCAGCACCAGAAATGTTACCCAGGGATGGGGGTGGGGAGGGGGCAGAAATGCAAAAGCTACTACTGTTCCTTTGATTCTCATTGGGTACTGAGTTCTGCCCTCCTGTTAAAATAAAGAAGTGATGTAAAACTACCACAATGTGTAACTGTAGTTAGATTAGGAAAACAAAAACTAACACTAACAGAATCCTTGAACTTTACTTTATTGATTCAACTAGAACAGACCTTCTATTCCAAACAGATCAACAAAAGGCCATGAGAAAAAAGTAGAAGCTTAGCTATCCTAGCAAGGGTCATCAGAAAGGGATTAGGTCCCAAGAGTAGTACCTGGGAGCTAACCATCCTTGCTTTAGCAGCCTCATATGTAAAGTCTGTCATGCTAGCAAAAACCTAGATATGAAGAAACGCAATATAATCTCCATTATCAGGAAGTCAGCATACTCATCCACGGTTCAGGATTTGCCCTTCAAAATGAAAACAACAAAAACAAACAAAAAAACCTGTGCATGATATTTTTTTTAATTGTTTAACTTTTCTTTGTGGACTAGAGATACTCTTCTGGCTGGACTCCTTGTGATCTTCCTGCCTTAGCCTCTCGGTGTGCTAGAGTTACAACTATATGCCACCAAACAAGCCTAGTTCATTCAACTGTTTTCATGATGAGAAAAGACCCTGCTGAAATCCATTTTAAAATGCCATTATGACAACTTTTGCATAATACATATATCTGCCTTCACTGTATTTTCTCTTGTGTGTTTCACTTGACTGAAGTTCCAGCTATGCTTTTCTTGTTTTAAAATGGAAATTTCCTTGCTGCTGCCATCTTATTATCAGCAACATTCATTGAATGGAAGTTCTCCTCCAATCAATTACCCATTTGAGAACCATCCCCACATAAAATTGAACGTTGAGCAAGACTGACAGCCCAACAGCATTTTCCTGGGGTGCTGTGGTGTGTTTCAACCTGGTCTCTGTTTTCCCAAGAAAGGAAGATCTGGCTGCAAAGAACATTCTTCCACATTTGTACAGTAAACAACCTCCGCTTCCCATCTCCTCAGTCCGAGCCCATGGAAATCATGTTCCTTGGCCTTGTCTTGGGATTACAGATAACATGTCTGGCAAGATCTTCATCTTTTATTTCATATCATGTTTTGGAAATTCAAAAGCCCCAGGAACTGGGCTAAGGGTAGAGTGTGAAGCAGATAGATGTAAAACAAAAGCCATGAGCATGAAGAGGATGTGCCTGAACAAAGGAACAAATTTTAAGACAATTGGGAGCCAGCCCAAACTTGTGAGAGCTTCGGCTTATGGGCTACAGTTTTACAACATTTGCTGTAAGTTGCCGTTCAGCCCTCCTCTCATTACTGAGGATGTGGCTTCAGCAAAGAACACTTTTCCTGGGTCCTTACTGATTCAAGTCAGCTGTCTGCATGGTTTCAAAGATGAAGACTCTTCCTATTCTGAAACAGAATTATTTGTCAAACCACTAAGGAAATCTTAGTTTTTAGGGTATTTACAATGTAAGGATCATAAATTCTGAAATTTATGAATAATCAACTCCTATCCAATTTCCCAGGTATTTTTCTGCCTTATTATTTGGGCCAGATCCTCTTCCCAGAAGCTCAGGCCTAAAAACTGGTTTTCCTGGTCCCTTATTTCATCTTACCCATAATTCACCACTTGGCCCCTTCTGATTTCTTTAGCTTGTTTTCTTTCTACCCTGACTCTATACTCTGGCAATACTGAACCACCTCCTCTGTGGTTCTGTCTATATTCCACATTGTTTAGTGTTTGCAAGATTTTGTTCTGCTGAAATTTCACCTAATTCTACCTCACACACAAAGCATGGCTCAGATGTCACATCCTCCTGACACCTTTCCCTAACTAGTTCCCAGGGTGTGCCAGGAGTCCCAAGTGGGGTTTTCCACTGCAATGAATACTTCACCCTTACTGAATAATCCACAGTAAGCAGGAGAAAATCATAGCAGGCCAGGAGACGGCAAGCTGAGACACAGTTTGCATGTAAATCCACAAGAGTCATTTTGAAAGTACTACAATTTTAAGGGTTTTTTCACTCAAATTATTTTTTGGAAAGAGATTTTTCCTGTTATTTTATAGCATCAGATTTGAGATAAGTTAAATCCTTTCCATGCCTGGCCAAAACCCTGCGGGTGGTTTGATAAAAGACTTAACAGAAAGCCAAAACAAGCTGGCAGTGTTTGTGAAGACAAGACCTCAAATGGAACTCAGATGAAATTACTTATGCTTTTATTAGGCTTGATCCTTTTTAGAGAAAAGTAGACTTTAACAAATAATGATAATTCTAGATCTCAGTAAAAGGTCCTGGACTCAGTTGCCAAGGTCAGTATCAGAAGAGGGACTGATATAAAAAAGTAGTACTACTGCAAAGATTTAGATAAAAATCAAATATCTATTGCTGCCTGGGGAAATTATTCCAAGGATATCTATACCTGAGATCCAGTTTCACCACTCACGTTAGGACATCTGCTCTGTCACCCCAAATTAAAAATAAATCTAGGTGCTTTTAGTCAGAATATACAGATGTCACAGTTAGCAGTTGGTCCCAATCCTTTCCAATCCAATTGTTTTAATTAATATCTCATATTAAACTGGCTTTGTATTACTTCAAAAATGAAATTTTAATGACTCTATAAAAATTAGGAATCTTTCATATTTTGGGTCTGCCATTACTAGGTTATCAGATTTATTTCCTTCTTTAAATCTCAATTTACAGAACCATAAAAGAGTGAAAATGTTTTCCCCTACCATTTCAAGTAATGGTAAAAAGAAAATGAAATAATATATGTGTAGTACTCAGTACAATACTTGTTTATGGCAAATGTCCAACAAATATTCTAACGAGTGAATGAGTCCAATACCTTAGAAAGTATTTGACTCTAAAATTGGGAGAATTAAGTTCCTAACTGTGGAATCATGAACAAGTAATTCTTTATTTTTCATAATTCCACTTTATAAAATATGGGCTGTGCCTTCCAGGCAGGATTGGTGCAAAGATTTTGTGTGTAAAATTGAGCCTGCTGTTGCTATCTCATGATAAACAGGCTGTACCTGAGAATTAATGATTCCTTTACTTCACTTTCCCTACAAATGCTTGCTGACAATTTTAAGACTTTTTTCATGACTTTTTTTGGCAGAATTAGGGATTAGAACCAGGGCCTCACTAACAAATACTGTATCACTGAGCTACATTCTCAGCCCACCACAGAACCTTTTATCATTCTTTGATTCAATATAGATGATTTATCTATAGATCCAATCTTACAATATTGTTTTAACCTACTAGGTTTTAATATTTCCTCAAATTGTGCATCATATGCATACATAGATGATGATCTAAAGTCACTCCCTTGTGAACACATAGCAAAACAAAGGGATAACTTGAATCATGGATTGAATGTCCAATGACAATAGTGGAGATGAAGTAAAGTTATTTTTTTCCATGTTTATAACATTTTAATCATGGACCTGGAGTAATCTATGCAGTACACAGTGTGATCAAAAACTATGGTGAACATTTAAATTTTTAAAATGTATTATTATTGCCGTTAATCTTCCTCAAGATATTCTCCCTCACTTCAAACACACAGCATACTTAGTTATCCTATTGTCCTTGCCACCTTCTGAAGCAGTTCTGGAAGTCCTCTTTTGTGAGTGTCTTTAGCTGTGCCATCATGGCTGCCTCAGTGCCTTGAATTGACTAAAACATTTATGTTTCATTCTCATTTTGAATTTTGGGAAAAGCCAGAAGTCACACGGTGTCAGATCCAGTGAATAAAGTGGATGAGAACACACCATGTTTCTATGAACCTGTCTTTTCATAAAATGGCACTAGGTAGCAGCATTCACCAAATTGTTTATCACACCTTGTGAAGACTCTCATAACAAACTGGCAAGAACAACATGGTAAGTCTGTTTGAAGTCGGAGAAAGCATTTTTTTAAAATCAGAACCAGGGAATGAACTCATGACCGCGTGCTTGCAAGGCGGGCGCTTATGCCACTGAGCTAAATCCCCAGCCCCGAGAAAGCATTTTTAAGGGAGGTTAATGGTAATGTGTCTTTTACCATAAAAATCTTTTAAATTTAAACATTCATCATGTATTTTATCACCCTTTTTATCTTTCTTGCTTGAATGTCATTAGAATATCACAGCATATATTTTCTGAAATTAAGACCACCATATTTTACAAATATCTTCCTACAATAAAATGAATAGTATTTCTGAATTCTAACTGTATAATTTCTTATTGTCTAAAATGGCTGCTTTATGCCTTTCTTTCTTAAATTTCCTGTGTGACACCAACCCATCCTACCTCTCTTCAGCTAATGACCTTGTGTTGTGGTTTGGGTATGGTTTGTCCCTCAAAGATTCATGTGCTGAAAGCTTGGTTCCTAGTGTGGTAATATTAAAGTGGTGAAACGTGTGAAAGGTAGAGTCTAGTGGAAGCAAATTACATCATGAGGGCTGTACATTCAAGAATGGATAAGCACTAGTCTCAAAGAATAGGTTAGGTCTGGTAGGAGGGATTAGTTACCAGAAGAGTGGGTTGCTATTAAAAGAGTATTCCTAGTTCCTCCCATTTCTTGCTTTCTCTCTCATGATGTGATCCCTTTTGTGCTCAATCTGTTCCCTTTCTGCTTTTCTGCCATGCTGTGACATGCTCAAGAGGTCCCTCATCAGGATGCTGGTGCCATGCTATTTAGACCTTTCAGCCACTAAAATTGTAAGTTAAATAAAACCCTTCACTTCATAAAATACCTCAGGTATTTCATTATAGCAAAATAAAACAGACTAAGACATTCTGTCTCATTTTTATGAAGAAAATGAAAGAACTCATTTACCTTTTCAAAATAAAGCTACACCCTTAGCTGTGCTTTCAGATACTGATTTACCTCTGATAACTTAAGCAAAGTGTTCTTTCTTTGGAGAGCCAATTTCATACCCTCTCTTTAGATCTTGTTCCCCCCATCGTTTTCATTCTCTAATCCTACATTTTATCTCTTGAGTCATCAATTTCTCCTCTCCTGGATCATTACCACCAACCTTGGCTCCTGCACTGGTATCTTTCATCTCCAACAAACCTAAATTTAATCCAACATCTCTTCTTAGCTGTAACCTCCTCTGAATCGCTTCACAGTACTTCCTCAAGAGTAGCTAGGGCTGGGAGTGTAGCTCAGTGGTAAAGCACTTGTCTGACAGAAAGAAGGTCTGGGTTTCATCCCCAGCACTGACACTTTTTTAATTTTTAAAAAAGTAAGTCTAACTTTAAGAAAAGAGTAATGTGAATGTGCTGCTTCTATTTCCCCATCTCGCTCCAGTCAAGTTGTATCCCGACATTCTACTGAATCCTATGTCAAAGATATTAACGATTTTCACAATGCCAAATCCAATCTTGAATCAATCTTTGCCCTTAAATTATTTGTTCTTTTATCAACTTTTGACCATGCTCTCCTTTGCCCACTATCTTTACTTTCTTTCTATGCCACACACTTCTCCTTTTTCCTTTCTAACTCATTGCTCCTTCTCCTACTCCCTTGTGAATCTTTATCCTCTTCCCAACCTCCAAGGGTTGGACAACCACAGGACTCAGTTCTTTTTTTATTTTTAAAATAGTAAAATACCACAGAATAAGATGGAACAAAGCCAATTGAGACAGTGTAGTGAAATTGGTACAGAACTTCACAGCAGGTTACCAGGATAACAGTAATAAGTACCATAGTATATCTCATTTTCTTCACAACAGTTGTTCTTTCAATCAGGTATATCAGAATCAAAGGAAATACAGAATATTATAGAACTTATCAAAACAGAATATTGAATAGAGCAATACCATTAATCAGAACAAAGCAAAACAGTGATAAAAATACGTGCCTTCAAAGAAATGGTAGAAGGAAAACCTCCTTATTTGCTATATTACATATAGTCAGCCTCACAAGAGATGCTCAGATCTCTGGCTCCCACTTGCTAACGGGAGTGGGGGAGATGTTTGAATCTCAATAGACTCACAGCTGCTTACCAATAATGCTCCTTGTTTTTTTTTTCTTTTCTCTTGATTGTTCTGCCCTCCAATCAATATATAAGTCATCTCTACCTGAATATGCCTATTTCATAGCACCCTTATTATTACCACCTTGATCTAAGATTATACTGTCTTTCTTTTGAGGCACAGTAGCCTTGTAATTGCTTCCAATATTACCTTTCTAAGATTTCAATTCACACAACAGAGTATAATTTAAAACAAGGTCAAACTCAAGACAATTCCTTGTTTCAAATCTTCCAATGACTTATACTGGCAAACAGGAGATCCCATCCCATTACTTAATGTACAGGGTCCCAAATGATCCCACTCTTACCTGTTTATTTTGCCTTAGTATACCCTTTGCTCATCACACTCCAGCTATACTGATTTTCCTTCTGTTTTTTTAATATAAAAAGGTTGTTACCATCCTAACAGCTATGCAATAATTATCTGCTGTAAAATTCTTCCCCCAAATATTATATGTCAAACATTGTAGATCTCAGCTTGCATCATATCTGTAAAGAGGCATTCCCTGACTCTGTTCCATCACTCCATCCTATTTTGTTTTTCATGGATTACTTATCACTAGCAGCACTTTGTCTGTGGGTACTATTTGGTTGGTTCATTGGCTATTTACTGTGTGACCCCCTCACTAGACTACAAGCTCTGTGAGGGGTAGGATTTTGCTTGTGTCCTTGTCTACTTTATCTGTAGCACTTGGGAGAATATTCAGCATTTATATATCCTTAATAAATACTGAAGGTGGCATGAAAGACCTCAGACAAGGCAATTAGTACAGCTGAGAAGAACAAAAAGTGGCTCGTTTTGCAAAGAATTTATTCTAGTGGGCCCATCAGTATGCACTTATATTCAAAGTGAAATGTATGACAAAATTCATCTTAATGTCATTGTGATCATTTGAACACAAATGTCTTTTACGATTTTTGAGCCCCTAAGTTTTTGTTCGAAATGTCTCTCATTGTAAATGTAACACAAATCTTTTTCAATGACATATTAAAGCTTCAGTGCAATTCTCCACTTGGAGAAAGATTCAAGACAGGCCCCAAAATATTGACAGCATAATGTCAGCTCTGCAATGTCTCTGCCTCATATCTAACATCTATAGATTCCCTTTAATCCACACTATAATTTTGGCACTTGTCAAAACTAAAATTCTTCCTTTCCTGAAGCTCACTTGAATATATGTAATTTTTAAGTTATTTTAAGGATTTTATTAATTATTAATTCCTCTGGAATATTTAAATCTATATCTGTTAAATTGTTGAAAATTAGATACTTGGTCTATGCTATTTACAGAAATTTCTTATGAATTAAACATGTCTCAATAATATATTACAGCTGAAATATCATGTGTGTATACACACATATTTAAACATGCTCTGTAGATGGATTGCAAGATGGCCGACTGAGTAGCTGCACCATAAGAGAGCCTCTCTGAGGAAAAAATAAAATAAAAACAACTCAGATGCTGGAATCTGGCAACATGGAGAAAGCCAGACAAAAGGAGAGGAATTCTCCTGACCCAGGAAGAAGCTGAGGAAAAATAAAAAGAAGAAAGAAAGAAGAAAAAGAAGCAAGGACCGAGGGCTGGAGCTGGGCAAGCCCCGATAGTCACATGTCTTAAAGTCAGGTGACTCAGGATCAAGCTGAGATCGCAGCCCTGCTGAGAGCGAGGATTGGTGAGCTCCAGACCCTCGGCTGGAGGAGGTGCTGAGACAGGAAGTGGAAACAGCCAGCTGAGCTGCACAAACTTTGGTGAGTGATGGGAACTGCATTCCCCAAACTGGGAGAACTGGCTGGGAGACATTTTGGAGTTGGGCAGGGCCAGCTTGAATCAAAACCCAAGGCAGCGTCCACTGATAACTCCTAGTCCAAAGCAGACTGGTGGGATCTGCTCAGGCAGGGTCACAGCCCTGGTTGAAACCCAATAGCCAGGGACGAGGCTTTTCTGGGCCAATGGCATCCCCAGGGAACACACAAACAAGTTGAAGCATAAACTGGTTGACTGGCATAGGGGGAGGAGCCAGCTCTCACTGTGCAACTCGCAAATCCGCAGTGGACTGGGGGGCAGTACTTCCCTAGCAAGTGTGCTGAAGAAAAACTGTAAGCAACAGGAAAGGCCCAGAGACCTCCACCACCCACCTGTCTGAAGGGGGCCGAAAACATGGCAAGACAGAGAAAAGTCCCCAGCTGCGGAACCAGGGAAAGTGAGTCCAACAGAGGTAAATGCAGAGGAGGTTGAGAGGACCAAACCTGTAATGTCAGAGACAGCCTCATTGGAAATAAAGAAATACCTCCATGACCTCATTGTCAAATTTAAATCTGAAATTCTAACTCAGGTGAAGCAAGATATAAGAAGATTAATAAAAGAAGTCCTGGGTAATTCTCAAGTAGACACAAATGAAAGAATAGAGGAACCCAGAGAAAGGAGAGAAGCCTTTGATGAAGAATATAAACAAAACCTAGAATACATGAAACAGATCCAAAGAGAATATCAGGAAATTAAAAACTCCATTGAAACCTGGCAAAACCTTTTAACAGAAACTAAAGACAAACTTTCAAAACTTGAAGATAGATTTGCAAAGTATGATTGTGAAAGTAAGGATCTCTTAAAAATAACAAGGAACCAGGAAGCAATGATACAAAGGCTAGAAGATGACAAGAGGATTTATAACCTAAGAATAAAATATGTGAATGAAGATGCAGCCACAAATACAAATGAAATAAAAAGTCTATTCACAGAAATAATTAAGGAAAACTTCCCAAACATAGGTAACGGAAGTGAAGTTCAGATAAATGAGGCATACAGAACTCCAGCCAGCTACAACCAAAACAGATCTACACACAGACATATCATAATCAGGATCCCAGAAATCCATCACAAGAATAGAATATTAAAAGCGATCAGAGAAAAGAAACAGATTACCTATAAAGGAAAACTCATCAAAATCACAGCAGACTTCTCAATGTAAACCATCATATCAAGAAGAGCTTGGAGTGAAATATGCCAAGCCCTGAAAGAAAATAACCTCCAACCCAGAATGATGTACCCTGCAAAACTGTCTCTCAAAATTAATGGAGAGACAAGATATTTCCACGACAAAGAGGAACTGGGGGAGTTTGTGACCACCAATCCAACCCTGCAAAGAATACTGAAGGACGTTCTAGAGAGAGAGAAGAAAATCACCAGGGTTCCAGGAATAATGGCAGAAAGGCCTCAAAGAAAGGGGCAGATAGTGGAATGAAGGAGAAAAGTAAACAAATAACAGAAAAATAGCATGGCAGAGATAAGACAGAGAAAATTGCTTATATCACTGTTTTATCTTCACTGATTTTATTTGAATCTGGTATGCTTGAGAGTGTTGAGTCTGAGAGTAGGGGCAACTACACTGAAGATGACAGGATTCAATAGGATACTCATTCTGGTTTGATTATTAACTGCCTTTGAAGTCCTATAATGTCTCCAATGTTTAGATTTTATTAATAGTGTAAAGCAATGCTAAGTTTATATTATATTTGACGATATAGACAATTTTATTGAAAATAACAAGAGACATCATAGTGACTACCATAGATCACCTAGAATTGTGGTTTTATATGTCCTTACCATTTTGTGTTTCTCTAGGAATTTATATTGTTGAATTGTTTTGATTTGTTTCTCCCTCTAATACAGAAAGGCCAGGTATATGTATAGAGACTTATACATGTGAAGAACTTCTAAGTAGTTTATGAGAATGGATTATAGTTATTATAAAGAAAAACAAGGAAAAGAGAGTATTCTAAGGGATATAATTGCATGTATGTTTGAGTGTGTGGAATTAATAACCATGTTGCTAAAGTTTTAGTTGGATGGATGAGCAAAACTGACTGTAGTCTCACTGGATGTCCACTTTGTGGACTTTACTTTTGTAACTTGAACAACTGCATCTAAGAGGAAAGTATATAATTATCAACTAGTGATTGTTCACTGGTTACTATTTTTGTTTTGTTTTTGAGATTTTGTATTGTTTCTACCCTCTTTCTGTTTCAAAATTTTTTCTTCAAATAGAAAAGTTTCTTTAAAAAGCAAGAGGAGGAAAAGAAAGTGCTTTAAAAGAGATAACTGTATGTATACTTGAGTGTGTAGGATTGATAACCATGTTACTAAGTTTTTGTTGGATCGGTGAACAGAACTTTTTGCAGCCTCACTGTTTGAATGTCCACCTTGTATGCTTTAATTTTGTAACTTGAACAACTATATCCAAGAAGACAATATGTAATGTATCAAATAGTGATTTCTTACTGTTTATTTTTTTTAATTCTGTATTGTTTCTACCTTTTTCTGTTTTGCTTCCCCCCCTCTTTAAAGAAAAAAAAAACATGCTCTGTAATTCTAAGCATTGGACACAGGTCAAAACTGTCACATAAGTCCTATCTGCATTCCAAGTTAAAGGGTGAAGTGACCTCTAACAGAAGATATGAATTGCATCATGGTGATGGGAGGTATAATCCAGAACTGAGAAAACTTTGATCCTTAACAAATTCCACCTAGACAAGAGAGAAAATCCTTTGCCAGATGAAAATAGCAAAGTCACCACTCATACCCTCAATTGCAAAAATACAATATTTTTGGTCTTTAAAGGCAAAATTTTAAATCTAGTAAATTATGTTATGATGGCATGTTCTTCCATACCTCATTATCCCTCTGGATTTACCTTTGATTCTATACAACTTTATTTCTGGAGCCTTTTGCTCTGTGTTGTGTCTTTGTAGGAGTTTCATGTACTGTATATGGTTAGCTCTATGCTTTTCTCATCTATCTGTAGCCTCTCTTAACTGACCCAAATACGAAATCAGTAAGTATACTGATTTTCACATTTGTCAGGCATGGCTAAAAATATGTGGAGATTTGTGAATTATCTAGTAGTTTTGAAACTACTATGTGCCCCTAAAAGTTTGTATGCAACTTTACTCCTTTTAAAGGTTTTATTTATTTATTTATTTATTTATGTATTTATTTACCTTTCACAGTGCTGAGGATGGAACCTAGGGTCTTGCACTTGCTAGGCAAGCACTCTACCACTGAGCCACACAATAAGCTCCTCCCAAAAGGATTGTAAAAGCAGTAGAATCACAACACAAATTGTACAAATAAGAAACTATGAAGATTTTTTTTTGGTACATGGAATTGAACTTAGAACCTCACATTGGCCAGGTAGGCTCTGTGCTGCTGGGCTATATTCTGGCCCTAAACATAGAAAATAAACATGTCCAAGGAAGTGTACTTATTGGATTAGGTATTTTTAATTGCAGTATCAGAAATCACCTATGGCAGTTGGTCATACACCTGTCTATATAATCTTTACACTGAAAGTGGATGTAAAAAGCATAAAGAGGAGTACACAAACCAGAAAGGCATGTGGGCTGTCAAGGCCAGAGAAAGGAATGTAATAGCTTGCCTAAAATATTTCTAGTATTAGTTACCTAGCAGTTCAGAAATATCAATATAAATAAACACTGGCTTATTCATCACAACGAATGGACTCTATGTTCCAATTTCTAGTCAAGAAAAAAAAAAAAAATAAAAATCACCTCCCTAGAAAATATAATTGAGTTATAAAGACCAGAAAAAAGTTTGCCTTTGCTAGTAATTAAAAATGAAAAACAATCATTTTACTTCTCAAAGAAAGATTGAACAAAAGGGATCATATTAAATGCTCTCAACAGTGTGATTAAACAAAGCTGGCTGAAAGAGTAATTGAAAATGCTCTTGAGAAAAGTAATTTAGCAGTATCTGTCAAAAACTTTAAGTTCCTCATATTATTAAATCAGAAATTATTACTTTATGATTAAATTTTAAATAAATAATACCAAATATGGAAAAAAGTAATTATTTTAAAGATGTTTAGTAGAATGTCATTTATAATAAAAACACATGCATAATAGATAATGTTCCATAGTCTGGTATTAGGTAAGTAAATTATGAGTTGCCTTATTCGATGTTACTTAAATTATATTCATAAAGACTGCATTAATATGGACCATTTTTTATTGCAATGTCAGGTCAAAAGACATGAAAGTGTGTCGATAAAGACTGCAAATATAAATGCATGTGTGCACACACACACGCACACCAAACAAACAAAGGTATGAAAAAAGGCTGGAAGAAAAAAAGAACCAAGTATTAAGAGTAGTTCTCTTTTAAGAGTAGGAATTTAAAATAAATTTTCAAAAATAATATACCCAGGGGCTTGTATGTAGCTCAATGGAAGAGTGCCTGCTCATCACGTGCAAGCCTTCGGATTCCATCCCCAGTCTCTCTCTCTCTCTCTCTCTCTCTCTCTCTCTCTCTCACACACACACACTCCAAAATTAGTCTCCAAACCCCTATTTAATCATAACAATTCCATGTGTGCAATTTCATTTATTAAACCTTTTCCAGGATGCTTTCTATAAGCAACTTTTCTTAATAAATTTATACTTTCTTAGAGACACAAATTAAGCATTTAGAGTGACATAACTATAAAACTTCTCTATAAATTACAGTCCATTTTCCTTTACATGGTCACTGATGCTATTTCAGAAAAAAAAGGAGGCAAGTAAATTAATAGAAATACTTTTCTAAAGGCCAACTGTATATAAACTTAAATGAAAATAAATTCAACCACTCGAAATTTTATGAAATTTATTTCAATTACAACCTAATGAGCAGACTAGAGAATAGTGAGAAGAATTCATATTATTGTTTTGAGGCAAGGGAGCTATTTCCGTTAATTGCTTTTTCTTTAACACCACCGATGTATCTTTATTAGAATTTTTGGAATTTAATAACATCATTAATATAATGTGCTTTCTAAACTTCTGAAGGCAATGGAATTACTATTTACCAATTAAGGAATTGAATTTGGCATCACTATCAGTAACTCCAGAAAATACATATTGCATGTTAATTACCTATATATGTATATATATTCATGTAAATGTACATATTATAATATATATATATATATACATATATATGAATATATTCATACAAGTATTTTCTTTAATTCAGGTTTTCATATGAATGTTGGGGCATTCTATTTATATTGTAAACATATATACAACATACATATACACATACACTATCTGTATGTATAGTCATTTTTAGTGATTAATATGTTTTGTCTTCATTAGTCTAAAGAGTGTCATTAATGAATAGAAAAGTAAAGTGTGTCAGAATTTTGAGTCAATTTGCATTTCATTCTGGAAGCTTTCCTTATTCACAATCATCTCCAAGAATACTCCAAATCAGGGCATGATCCAGCAAATAATCACCTCAAACAATAGATGGATAAACATTGCTTTGATAGATGGGTATAACCTTGCAAATATGAGATTGTATTTGGACTTCAGGATTAACTACACAGAGGAGACTGGTGTTTGATTATCAATTCAACATTCAAGATGAAACAAAGTCAGCTTTTAAAGGATGGGAGTGGTGAGGCTTGGCAAGATTCATTGATTCCACTCCTCTCCTTAGTCTGTGGAATGCTAAATAAGATCAGAACTGGGCCGGTCTCAGGGCAACATCTTGCTTGAAGAAGCTGATCTGGTTAAGCATTTTGTCCAGTGGCTCTCTTCCAGTACTACCCATCTGGGAAATGAATATTAGAGAAGAAGACAACCCAGTAAGCCAGGCACCTTACCCTCTTCACAGAAGGCAACACATAACAATGATTTTTCTCAGTACATCTACGTTAGGAGACATCTGGTAAATCACTACAGATCATATTTTTACATCTTAAGATGATCCTCAAAAGATTAATCATAGTTACCACATGGCCTACAACTTTTACCCCTAGGGCATACACCTTAGAGAAAAAAAAATAAAAACACATCCACACAAAAACTTGTATACAGGTGTTCATGGCAGCACTATTCATAATAGCTAAAAACCAGAAACACCTCAAATGTCCACCAACTAATGATAACATAAACACATTATGGTTTACCTGTGCAATAGAGCATTATTCAGCCTTAAAAAAATGAAGTACTAAAATAAAGAATGATGTACTGATACAATGGCATCCAGTTCACGAATATTGTTGTTTATGAACAATTTGTTTCTCAAACAAAAGCATCTGGAAAAATGTTGTTTTTGTTCACAAGCTCCACATCAGGTGACATCCACAACTGTGGCCACAAATGTGACCATTCATCCGAAATCATGGAACAATTAGGCTCATAAACTGAGGTACCACTCTTCCTGCTACCACCTAAACGAAACTTAAAAACAACTATGCCAAGTGAAAGAAGCCAGGCACAAAATGTCATGTATTTTTAAAAATTCGAGTTACATGAAATATCCAACAGAGACAAATCCATACTGACAGAAAGTGGATTAGTGGTTGCCAAGGTACAGTGGTGGTGAGGAATGGGGAATGACTACTAATGAGTACAGAGTCTCCTTTTAGGGGAACAAAATTATGTTCAAAAATTAAATTAACATGATTATCACATGATTGAAGGCAAGAAAAACTAAGGAACTGGGCACATTAAATGAGTGAACTGTATAGCATGTGAATGATATCTCAAAAGAACTATTATTTTAAAATCTTAAGATTAAATTTTGGAACATAGTAAGGTTGAATATCATTATTATTCTAACTTCTTCAAGCTACTTGGTGGTTTTTATGAGAGATTCTGCAGCAGGTGTTGCTGAAGCCCCATCGATACTTCCCTTTCCTGCACTTTTATAGACAACTGTTGGTTCTTGGAGCCCAAAGGCTTTTGTCTGGTCACAGGTACCATTGAGTATATTAAACCCTAAGCTACTTTATGCCTCACTAGGGATAACTGAGGAGGATCCTACAGTGTGTCCCAAGATCCCCAGTAGGACTGAACTTCAGGTTTGAAAATGAGCCCTGTCTTCATTCACTTCCTTGCCTGCCCTGCCTGTCTCTTCCACTCCTCTACTAGCAGCTTGGTTGAGCTCACTTCCGAAATAAATGACTTGCATTCAAATCCCTGTCTCATGATCTGCTTCCAGTAGAACCCAAACCAAGATTTCTTCTCTTCTCAAATAATATCCAGCTTCTGGGTATTTTCCCAGAAAAATTGAATATGTCATGCCACAGTGATAAATGTGCACCCATGTTTACAGCAGCACAATTTGCAATAGCTAAATCTTGGAAACAACCCAAGTGCCCAACAACCACAGAATGGATTAAAAAGGCATGGTATTTTTATACAATGGAGTATTACTCAACTATAAATATGGATAATCTTAAGGCTTTTATAGGTAAATGGAGGCAACTTAAGACCATACTCATAAGTGAAATAAATCAAATTCACATTTGTCAATATCTGATTGTCTCCCTAGTGCAAAAAACACTGAAAAAGTAATAAGATCTAAAATGTACAATAGATAGTGTGATAATGAAAAGGAAAGAAAATGCTCAAAAGGAAAAAACACCTGATATAGGGAAAAGGAAAAAAAAAAGCAAAAAGATTATATGTAGATAGGTATACATATATACATATGTGTGTATATATATATATATATACACCCACACACACAAGATAGATAACTATACTACTAATCTGTTAGTTCATCAAAAAGAACAATTTGTGCTTCCATTGTTTGATTGTTTGATCATTTTTCATGCCTGAATCTTGTAACCTGAATAACTACTTGTAAGATAATAATATTCAATATATTAACTAGTGTTAATTTCCTATTTTTTGAAATTTGGTATCATTTCTATCCTTTTTCTGTTTTGCTTTTCAAAATAAAATGTAAAAATATCATTCATACCTTGTCTTACTACAAATATCCTAAATGATGACTAAGCAAGTCATTAAAAACATTTCTGTGGTTCTCTGTTTGGCAACACAGACAGATGCAGGATTAGATTTTGTTGATTTGTGTTAAAAACTATCACTAAGTTGTCCTGTATCCCCATAATAGCTTCAGAATATCTTTTGAAGGATCAAATCTACAGAGTGGGCTGCATGTGGAACAGGGGATTCTGGAACCACTACCTCCCACTGGGGACACAGACAAGAAGATTTTGAGGCCATGGTCTACCATTGTAGAGGAGTAATTGACTGGGCAACTGTACCATCTCTGGCTCATGGAAACACCAGGAAAGACTTCAGGGAATCAGAACAAGTCCAAAGGTGGCAGAAACTAACACATGGAAGATTCCAGAATCAGCCAACTGTTAGTGGATAGGGAACCCTCTGTGTCATACAGGAGTTAGTATGAATGATGGCCCAATTCAGAGGGACACAAGAGTGTCTGCCATGGGAGTACTCCATCAAAGTACTAAAAGCACAAAATTAGGACACTTTGTTGGATCTTCCACATACAAAATTTTTTGCTAAAGTTTGGTGGGAAAAGTTAGATTCTTTTTAGAAACAATGGGCTGTATGGGCCGGGCATTTAGCTCAGTGCCATAAGCACCTGGCTTGCAAGCACAAGATCATGAGTTCGATGCCCAGTACTGCAAAAACAAACAAACAAAAAATGAGCCGTATGTGTTAACAAAAATACCAACAAACAAAAAACTTATGATAAACATAAAGATACATAATCATAACCATATTTCTAAGTTCCTGTTGGATTGCTGAACAGATCTGGATCTGTTTGCAGTCTCACTGCTTGAATGTCTACTTTGTATGCTTTAATTTTGTAACTTGAACAACTACTTCTAAAAGGACAATATGTAATTCATTAACTATTGATTTCTTACTGTTTACCTTTTTTTAAATTTTATAATATTTCTACCCTTTTTGGTTTTTTTAAATAAAAATTTAAAAAATGAAAAAAAGATACATGATCATTTCATTTGAAGTATTTTTATTTTCCAATGTACCCCATCCTCTTAGTATATATTTTAAATGACTTTCCTAATCTAAAGTCCTTGGGACCAAATGCATTTCACAATGATGAATTTTTCAGATTTGAAAAACACAACACAGTGTGTGTGCTCATGTTATATAATAGTCCAAGTGGGAACTGAGAAAAACACCTGTAACTACCTACATTATTATATCTATAGTAAAGTAAAACATGATTAGTCACCAAGTAGACACACTGGTAATGGTCAAGTTTTGCTGAGAATTCAGAAAATATTTTCAATTTTCAGAGCTCTAAGGGTTTAGGAAATGCAGATAAGGCTGTAGACTGGATTATGGTGGACTACAGCTGCAATTGCTTTCAAATAAAGTTACTGAAGACACGGACGTCAAAATTGGGACCAAAAAACCTCAGAGAAAGTGAGGATGCTCCCTTCATGATAAATCTAGTTTTCCTGGCCAACTAAGTGGTTTCTAAACAACTATCACTAAAACACACCCTTTAATTCATCACAATAATTATATTAACTCAGAAAAATGACAACACAGAAGGGCCCAAATACAATTCAAAGCCCAGGATTCTAAATTTATTTTTCAAATAAAGATTCATTAATCAATCAACATTTATGGTGAACCTACGATACGTACCAGGCAAGATGCAAATGGTGAAGACATAGTGCCTGCCCTTCTGAATATATGGAAGGGTGGGCAGAAAAGACACAGAACAAAGTTCACAGGAAGACAGAACAGGGGAATGCAATACAGTTGCACAAACTGTCCAGCAAGGAGCCCAACACAAGTTTTAAAATAAACTCAAGGGGATGATGAAAAGTTACATAAGTGATAGAGCTAGGAGGATATTCTATGTGGAAGAAGACCAGGTACACAGGCCAGAGACTGTGGTAGATTGTTTGAGAACTTGACAGTGGCTGAGGTGGATTCAGAACCAAAGGGAGAAAGTAACAGGAGATGAAACTTCTGATGTAGGTGGCAGTCAGATCTGCCTGTGGGCCACAATTATCATTTAAGATTTTATTCTGGGGTTCATAGGAGGCCACTGAAGAGTTGAAAGCAGAGAAATAATCTCAGCAGCATGACATTTTAGAAACACTGCTCTTCTAGGAGACAAGTACCCAAGGCCACATACCAGGCTGTTAGCATGGGTTGTTTCAAGAGGGAGGGGATGGAGTAAAGGTCAAAAAATACAGTAATTAGCTTTGGCTTTGAATAAAAATTTGCTTCACTTCTGACAATAATTTGTTTTGTTACTTTAAAAAAATTGCACTAGAAACATTGTTCTTGTGTAGTATAAGAATGAATTGGGTGAGATGAATCTTGACAATATGTGCTAAGTGAAAAAAGCCAGACACAACAGGGCAAATCCTATAAAACTGCACTCATATAAGGACCTAGAGTACTGAAATTCAAAGAGACAGAAAGAATGGTGGTTGTCAGGGGATTCAGGGAAGGAGGAATATAAAGTTAGTGTTTAAAGATCATTGAATTTCTCCTTGGGAAGAGGAAAAAGTTCTGGAGATGGAGGGTGGTGATGGTTGTATGTCAAGCTGAATGTACACAATGCCATTGAACTGTAAACAATCAAAGTGGCAAGTTGTATATTATGTGTGTATTTGATAACAATAGAAATACATAGAATGGACTGGAAAAGAACTAGACCAAATGATGGGACATAAATGAAAAGATTCTGTAAAATATTATGGAGCCCCAGATACAGAAGCAATGTGGTAGACACAGTGAATTAGATAATTTTGAGACATAGTTTGAAACTAGAACCAATAGGATTTTAGAAATTATAAAAGAAGACAAGAAAATGTATCTAGAATAGTTACGTCTTGGTTTGAGTTGATCTAAAAGAAGACCCTGAAACACAGACTTGGGCACAATTAGTTTGGCAGATAATCTCAAGAAACATGAGTAAGGGTCTAGGAGGAGAAACAAAGATGGACAGCCAATAAAGGGGGCAGTGTTACATGGCTTGCCACTGTGGGCAACTGTGGGGACTCCTGGGAGACAGTGTGAAATATGCCTCAGTATTCTATGCAAGAGGTGATGATGCTGGGTTACTTATGCATCAAATCACATCAGTCACAGGTTGTCAACTGCCCCTGGGGTATATTAAGCCCACTCCCACTGCTAGCCTGCCCTAAGGGTACACCAGTGGGCAGAGAAAGCCACAATGCAAAGACATACAGCATACAGAAGCCATTAATTCCACAAGTCTGAAATGAGTGCCAAGGGGAGAGGGCAGAAATCCTCCAATGCCTGCCACAAATGTCAAGAGTCTTGGCTTAAAAATAGGCCTGATGGTGGTTCCATTTCCCAAAACAGGAAACTCTGGAGACAAAGCAAGGAGGAGTGGGCAAAGGAAGAGAGCTGGCAACAGAGACAAAAGAACAGTTAGAGATTTAAGGGGAAGCAAGAAACTGTGGTATCATGAGAGTGACAAGGGACAGTGATGTTTTGAATGCCCAATGAATGCATGAGAAGCTGGAAAATCTTTTCTTAGATTGTGAAAGCTATTTTGGAAAACAGTATTGGTAAAATAATAGTACTACACTGTAACACAAGCCTCAAAAGCCAATGATAGAGCAAACAATATTCAACTACACAGCAGTGTGAAATAAAATAAGCTCTCAATTGGTTAGCTCTCAATTGATTGCCACCCTTCATCTTTTCCTGACTTTCCATACTTAATGCATGAATTATAAAAAACATTATCCACATAATATAGGAAAAATGGTTTTGCTGAAAGAAAAAAACAATAATGCCTTTCTTATTAGGAGTACAAGAATTATATGTAACTAAGGTCCTTTAGAAATGCCAGGCAGATACTATTACAATATTTTGCAATGTATTTTGTTTCTTCACATACAGCTGCAATTATTTCTGCAGCAAATTGAATAAGCTCTTACTTTATAAATTAGCTCCAGACACCATTTTTCAATATCAATGAAGTCTTCATCCACTGTATTTGAAAAATGGTGAAAAATAGCACTAAAATCTTATTTACAGACTACATTAATCTGAAGACTGGTTTAAATTCTAATTGCTAATGTATTTTTAAATCCCAATTTTTTAAAAAAGGCATTTAAATATTTTACATTAATATACTTACTGGAAATTTAAAATTCACTACAGCTTTTAATTTGAAAGACTGGCTTTAAGTTTATCCTCAAGCAATCTCTCTTTCAAAGGAATTAATGCACAGGGAAGGGAGCCAGGTTTAAAAGATAGATGTTTGCTGAAATATATCTTTAAAAAAACACAGCAGGAGGAAAAAAGGAGCTTTATTTTTACCGGCTTCTTAGAGTTTTCTGCTTACAAACTGAAATAAAGCCAGCACAACTCCCAAATGATTTTTCTTTATATAAAAAATGCTTTTGCCTTTCCTACCTTCCTGTCATCTCAACCTCTTTGTATTTTTCCCTATTCCTCAGACCTGACCACTAGAAGCTCAGTACTGTGGACTGGAAAACTGATTTATCTACAGAAAATGCATTCTCCCCATGGACACATTCTCTGCACAATCAGAGAGAAAGTAACAAGGGGCGAAAAGTAGAACATGGGCAGTGCATTTTGGATGTTCTGTCTTTTATCAAGTAGGACCACATGATTTCCTTTCAAATACAGACTGTTCCTGTGTACAGCCCAATTCTTGATAACATAAAAGGCATGTCTGATATAGTCTACTTACCTCTCCTAAGACAGAAATATCACACCACTTAGGAGTAAATTTTTTACAAAGCTAGCAGAGGACAGAGCACTTGGAAACCTAAACCAGTGATCTTAGCAATCTTTCTGACTTTGTCCACAGGTACACTCCTTTGCTGGAACAAGCTTCTTTCTTTGGAAAAGTACATTTTTGTGCCTGGGCTAATGACAAATAGGCACAGGAAATGTAATTTCACATCACCCAGTGTGTGTGTGTGTGTGTGTGTGTGTGTGTGTGTGTGTGTGTATAGCTGGAACTGTTACCTAATCTAGCATCTAGGGTGTAAAAAGCATTTAGTTAATGTTCTCCAAGTGGAAAGACTGGTGGCAGACAGAAAGACAGAATGGCATACTGCTAGCCAAGATTCAAGTAGATCACAGAATTAAAAACCATCCCACAAGTTGGGCACAGTGATGCATGCCTGTAATCCCAGAACTCATGAGGCTGAGGCGGGGAGATAACTATGAGTTCAAGGCCAACCTGAAATACATTGTGAGATTCTACCTCAAGCAACAACAAATTCCACAACTTTTTTTATAGACAGGTCTATAAGTAAAAATTTTTTTCTCTTTCAATCTGATAACAGAATTCTCATGATATTACACAGGAGATACTACTAGTCTACCTTCATTAGGTTTGCTTTAGTGGGACATGAGAAAAAAGATAGGGTTCCCCCCACACCCTCCTGTACGGTTTGCTATGGAATAAGACAAAACACTATCCATACTTGAGTTTAAATAATGTTTTTGCCAGGGATAGTGGTGCAGCCTACAATTCCAGTACTGGGGAAGCTGAGGCAAAAGGGTCACCATGTTCTAGACCAGCCTGGGCTATGCTGAATTATATAGTCCCTGCCTTTTTTCTATGTATTTCTTAACATCTTCTGGAAAACAAGCTGGTATGTAAAATCTATCTTTGCCTCCCAGTCTCTTCACACTGCTGGACACTGAGTACCTGCCATTTGTCCCCTGACTATCCTGCTGTAAACACTTGCATGTACTCAAATTGAGGGGTAATCCTTCCCAGTGATTGCATGCAGCCGTAACACAAACAGCTATTCGGAATTCTCAGGACCCATACTATATGATTTTCTGCTTTTTTTTCAGACTAGCACAGAGGCCTATCAAACAGCTCTAAACTGAGACCCATATTGCTGTCTCCTTGGTCTAATTGTAAAATTAATAGTTGGTTAGTATTTTCCAAAGGAATTTTTTTTCTGGTTCTTAAAATCATTTGCCAACTCACACATAGGCTTCTATATCAGAATGTGCAGATTTAAAATGTTACAGATGGGAGTTTAGGTCACATATCATTGTAGAGCATATTCTTAGTATGTACATGGCCCTGGGTTCCAATCTTCAGCAATGAAATAAAGAAACCAAGGAGGAAAACATTATAGTAATTTCCAAGGAGCACAATCAAAACGTTAACCATCAAAATCCTACCATGTCACAATCACGATCGTCTATTCTTCTAGTTTACTTGCTCAAATCCCTCTAAATGGACATCCTTCAGCCAAAGATCTTTGACCTATTCACCTCTTTACTTGTACCTACCAACCAGCTAATTCCTTCACAGCTTCATTCTGTCCCTTTCCATCTGGGATTCTATTAACTATTTTTACAATCATTTTCAGTATCTTCAACTCCTTGGGAGAAACCTGCAGAAAGCTGCATAAAAGGATGGCAGGTTTAGGGGAAGAAAAGAGGTGTGAGCCAACAGTGCTATTTTCCCAGGAACCCAGAATGTGAGTCAGAGCCAAAATGGCAGCCTGGAATGGAAGGACAGCCTCTGACCTTCTCTATCCAGTTCTCAGAATTTAGATTGTCTCATCATTTCTCCCCCTTGGCTACACTGCCACAAATGTCTCCACTGAAGGAAGAAATCCATATTTGTAGCACTTTCAAATCAAAAGTCATAGATCTTAATTCTGAAACACTCCACACACTAAGACAGTGGTACATACCTGTAATGCTAGTACTCTGAGAGGCCGAAGCAGAAGGATCACAATTTCCAGCCCAGCCTGGGCAACTTACTGACTTAGAAACATTCTGTCTCAAAATAAAAATTTTAAAAAGAACTGGCTATTCTGATCAGTACAAAGGCTCTGAACTCAATCCCCAGTACTACAAATAAAAACAAAATGCATACAAATAAAAAAACAGGCCATAGAAAGGTGAGAGAAGTAGATTTCTTGGAGCACGTTTGGGCCAATATAGTGGTCAGCCACCACCTTCTGTCTTTGCACTGGAGGCTGTCAGGGCCCTCAAAGGGAGGTTATTGAGACTGGATGAGGCTAAATGACCTTCTTGGGCCCTGCTAGCCTCTTATATCCTTGGTGGGAAATGTCATGTTCTTTAACAGTCTCCACCTTCAACTGGCTGAAGCTTCATCATTACAATATCTTATGACATATCAGGAAAAAATACTCTTCAATCAACATCTGTCTAGATTAAGTTCCCTAGCAAGAAGCATTGGAGAGATGTTTGCACATAGAAGCTTTATCACAGTTCAACACACGTAGAGAAAGAAGGGAAGCACTGACCAGAGGGAGGAGTTGAACTGAAATGCAGTCACAGCAGCGAAGCCTGTCAATCCTGTAGGCAGCCCTGAAGCTGGGATGGCCCTTCACAGTCATCCTGGATTGAGGCAAGGAGGTCAGGTCTTCATGGCTCCATATTTTTTCAGGAGGCCTCCAGGGGAAGGGGATACCCTTGGGTCAGTCAGTTTGCTTCAGTCAAGGGCAATTTCCAGAGAAAGTCTCAGGGTGAGTCAGCAGCTGTCAACAAATCTCAGCAGGTTCCTGAAGGGGAATCCAGTAACTTACTACAATATCCACTAACCTGCCATCTTAGGGTCAATAGTGAAAAGAGAAAAACTGAAATTTCAATGCCTTAGGACTGTTAAAGCATAGATTTAAATTTCAATCATTTAAAGCTATCTAGGTAGGGAGAGCATTTGAACAGGCTGGTAATCTCTCCAATATATCCTACTGCCAAATCTTTCCTCAGTATCTCTGAGGCACTTGACATTAAGCTGCCATCTTTTTCTCTGTTTCTTCTAACCCAGATAAACATGTCTTTCTTATCCCTCAGGGCATTCACCTGTACTTGTCTGCCTCCCTCTGCTTAATGTACCCCTCAAAGGTGGCCATGTATATATCCTCATGCCCACCCCACTGCTTGGTGAACAGTGCTCTGGATTAGGGTTTACTAAATAAATGGGTGAATGAATGAATGAATGAATGAATTAACTCATCAGGCTTATTTTTCTCCTCTGCAGAAACAAGGTAGCAAAGCACATTTAATGAAATGATGACAACTCATTTTAGAGTACCCTTTATGTGTGCTTATCATCAGTGCTTCCAAAGGCTATTTGATTTTGACTAACTGGCACAGCATAAAAGGGCTATTCTGAAACAGTCAACTGTATCTTACAGGTCTCCTAAATAAACTAAATCTATCAAAGGATTTGAATGTAAACTAGAGATGAAATTGAAATATAAAACATGAAACAGCTGTTTGATCAGCTGTTACAATAGGCTGTGGACAAAAGCTATATTTATGTCTTATCTAGATAGATAAAAATAATTACTCATAGAAAATGGCAGGTTGGAAGGCTATTATCTTATCTTTTCTACATTGAAACACAACAGTCAGCTAACTAATGATGCCAAACTTCTAGAAGCACAGGATAAATAGTAACTAATAGATTAAACAGTGCTGCAAAATGTATGTTCCCAGTAAATAATGGTAGGCATTAGGTAATTATTGCAAAAGCCACTTTGCCTCAGTGTTGGAGAGAAAAAAATTTACTTGCTAGCACCATCAGTGAATTAGAACTATGAACTGGTGAAAAATCATGAGATGGGGAAAATGTTGGTTTCCTATTGAAATGCTGTTATTAAAATTCCACCATAAAGTAAATTGGTAAAACTTGCCTCAGATGACAACTTTGCAATAATCATTAAATGCCTTAAAATGATTCCTGAAATGTTCTAAAGAAATATATGCATGACAATTTAGGCTCACACTAGCTTTGTTTAAAATAGCAGAAACTTGAAAATAACACAAATATGCAACAATTTGAGGCTAGTTAAACAAATTGTAATACAATCATATGAAGTGATAGTTAAAGTTATCAAGATCATATGGGATAAGAGCATTTAAGGCATGAGTAAACATTCATAGTGTGTTATTATTCATTTTAAAAAGGATGCTAGTGAGTATAGTAAGTACAATATATGATTTGCATAAAAATATAGATGGCAATAGTAAGAGTGGCTAGGTTTTGCATGGTTCTATTATGGATAGTTTTAATTTTCTTCTTGCCATTTTCTGTGATTTATATACTTTCACAGTGAATATGAATTATTTATGCAATTTGTGCTATTAAAAATATTCTTGCATCTATAAAGATTCTTCGAACATCACATCACCAATATGGAAAGCAACTGCATCTTTTCTTCCAGAATATCGAGAGAATTTTTTGTTATTGATTAATTTGGTTGTTAATTTTCTACTAACCCTTCTGAAAAGATGACATGTGGGATAAGAAGAGCACCTTCAAAGAGGTGGATGCTTTAATGTAGAAAATTAGAAAATAACAACAATGTCATATAATTAAAAACACATACTATAAAGATACAATTTAAAATAGAAACATAACTTAAAACACTGGAACAAATGCTGCCCCAACTCCCAAATATGAGGTCAGAATTCCAGATTCAATATAAAAAAATCATTACAAATATTGGAGAAGATAATAAAAAGGGAGGATTATTTACAATGGAAGGAGAGCAAATAAAACTAAGAACCAGTTTGGTCACCTTCACCATTGTGTAACTCTGATGAATGTTGATGTAAAGCAGGCCAGACTAAAAGCTGGAAGACTAACATATGATCCAGGGCTTACATTTTGGGGATTGGAAATAACTAGACTATGACATTTAAGATGCCATTTAACAGAGATTATGATAGGACAAATAAAATTTAAAAAGGTCAGACCTAATTGAAGACTCATTCTGATTGTATACCCTCTGTCACAAAATGTTTCAATGACAGCTTTTATGAAAAAATAGTATGAGTTACTCAGTGTTAGATATTGCTCATGAGTTACTCAGTGTTAGATATTGCTCAAGGTATTTTTTATCATTTACTAATCAA
The DNA here is from genome assembly GCA_004027455.1 of Hydrochoerus hydrochaeris. NCBI lineage: Eukaryota > Metazoa > Chordata > Mammalia > Rodentia > Hydrochaeridae > Hydrochoerus > Hydrochoerus hydrochaeris. The sequence continues at coordinate 115,302 of PVLA01000250.1, read as the reverse complement.
GGCCACTGCCCTGAAGAAAAAAACCTCTCTTTTTTTAAAAACAAAGAAAATTATAAATACAGCCAAGTCCTTTCATTAAAATTGTAAGATGTCAGCAAAAACCATAAATTATTTTTGTTATACTTCTTTTCTGGTTTGGAGCTCAGCAAAATAGTAAAGAATGCAAAGTATGTCTTTGAAAACTGCCTCGTACCCACCTTTGCCTACTCCCTACTCACTTTCTCTTGAAACCTCCCTCAGGTATTAAGGATTACCTGATTCACTGCATTCAGATGGCCATATCTAACCTGTTCTTGAATCTCTATCCATTTCTTGGCTGCTTTTGCAATCAGGCTCACAACCATCCACCCCTATCTTAATATCATCCATTTTCAATGACTCTCTATTTCCAACCACAGAAAAACCTAACATCACTTTCCTTGTCAATATCTCATTTTCTGATCTTGCCTTCCTTCCAGTAGTTTATTACTCATTTCTCTTTATACTTTTATTCTAGATGTGCTGGACTTCCTGTTGTCATATAAACTTACACATCATCTGCCTGTTGATTTTCTACTGTTGATTTTCTATCTGGAATCTCTGGCTATGTCATTTACATTTTTCTACTATCTTTATGCCTCACTTTTTTTCTCTCCCCATTCAAAACTGGACTATTCTTTGGGAGCTGATAAATTTCATTCCTTTGGACCTAGGGGTGTTAATTCAGTGATAGCATACCAAAGGCCTTGGATTCCATCCCCAACACTGCAAAATTAATTGCATAATTTATTTCTTTCATTTTTTTATTTTGAAGAGAATAAAACCAAATGAAACAAAACAGAATAGAGCCAATCAAAACAAAAGGATGAACATGGTACATGACTTAAAAACAAAATACAAGGAGATCAACAATGGCTACCATAATACCTCTTGTTATCTTCAAAAGAATTGCCCATATCATCAGGCATAATAAAATCAAACAAAATAGTACAGAAAAAACCAATAAAAACAAAACAATGGAAACATTATAGGACTTCAAAATGAGATAGTAATAAAACCACAATGGGAATCATAATACATCTTATTGTCTTCAAAGTAGTTACCTATACCATCAGACATGACAAAATCAAACAAATAAAATAGAATAAAATCAGTCAAAACAAAAAAAAGCAATGCAGGGCTTTAAATCAAGCTAATAGGAAATCAAAAATGGTTGCCATAATATATTTTATTATCTTTGAAATAGCTGTCCATGCTATCAAATATAATAAGATTAGATAAACTGAAACAGAGTAAAACCAAACTAAACAGAACAATGAAAACAATATAGGTTTCAAATCACAATAATAGATTAACAATGGCCACTGCCTTCCCTTTTTAGACAATTCTTCCCCTTACACTTTCACAGGATGTACTGTACATTTTCAATCCCACTAACTCCTTTAGTTTTTATACTAGGGAGGCAACCTGCTATTCACTTATGTGACTCTGAACCTTTTTACCCCTGAGCATGATCTCAAGTTGTATCCATTTACCTACAAGAGCCTCAAGGTTATCTTTCTTTATAGCTGAGTAGTTTTCCATTGTATAAAAGTGTCATGGCTTTTGAACCAGTCTGCAGCTGATGGGCAAGCTACTCCCACTTTTTTCTGGTTCCCTGTCACATAGAGCATTGTTTTCTCATCTTTGACTTTCAGTTTATAAACCACCTTTTGGGTTAAATGTGTTTTTTGTATAAAGCATATTGATGGACCCTGTCTCCTGATCCACTCTGCCTGTGTTTCTTTTTTATTGGTGAATTGAGGCCATCTATATTAGTGATTATGGTCAACCTTCTCTGCCTCATCTCTGTCATCCTATTTTCCTGCCATTAGTTATGTACTTTTCCCCTTCATTCCACTGTCTACCTCATTCAGTGAGCCCCCTCTGCCACCATTCCTGAAACCATGGTCTTTTTTTCTCTTTCTCCACAATGTCCTTCAGTATTTTTTGCAGGGTTGGTTTGGTGGTCATGAATTCTTTCAGTTGTTCTTTTGTCATGGAAGTATCTAGTTTCTCCATAAAAGATACTTTTGCAGGGTACATCTGTCTGGGTTGGAGGTTATTTTCTTTCAGGACTTCACTCCAAGCTCTTCTTGATTTGATAGTTTGTGTCAAGAAGTCTGTCATGATTCTGTAGAATTTTCCTTTATAGGTGATCTGTTTCTTTTCTCTGACAGCTTTTAACATTCTGTTCTTGTGTTGAATTTCTGGAATCTTGATTATTATATATCTGGGTATAGATTTATTTTGATTATAGCTAGCTGGAGATCTGTATGCCTCACTTATCTGAATATCATTTCCTTTTCCTATGCTTGGGAAGTTTGCTTTAATTATTTCTGTAAATAGCTTTTGTATTTCATTTGTGTTGACCCCTGCTTTTTCACTCACATTTATTATTCTTAAACTATGCTTCTTTGTGTCATCTTTGTGGCCTTTGAATAGTTACTTTCTGGTTCCTTGTTGTTTTTAAAAGATCTTTCCTTTCACAATCACAAGCTGCAAATCTGTCTTCAAGGTTTGAAAGCCTATCTTTAGTTTCTTTCAAACAGTTTTGCCAGCTTTCAGTGGAGGTTTTAATTTCCTGCTGGTCTCTTTGTATCTGTTTCATGTATTCTAAGTCTTTTTTATACTGTTTATTCAAGGTTTCCCTCATTTTCCTATGCTTCTCTATTCTTCCATCTATGTCTTCTTTAGAGTTGTTTAGCAGTTCTTTTATTATGTTTCACATTTCTTCATTAAACTGAGATAGTATTTCTGTTCTAATTTCTTTTATCTTCTCATGAACTTGTTTATTTACTTCAGTTGCCATCATTTCATAAACTTTGGGTGTATGACTCCTGATCTCTTCTGTGTTTACAACTCCTGGACTTGCTCTGCTTGAGTTGGAGGCCAGAGACTGCCTTTTGCTTCTTCCTCTTGTCGTATTCCTGGTTTCTTCCAGACAAGTGGGTAGTGGGGTCCCAGCACTTCCTCTGTTGGCTTTAATTTCTCTGAAGTGAGACTGTTTGATTTTTCTAGCCAGTGCTGCCTAGGGATATCTGATGGTGACCATTGGGTACACTGGTGTAGGGCTGTCTGCTGCATTTCCCAGCCTGCTTTGGCTCACCAGTGACTGGTGGAGTGCAACCAGGGGTGGGGCAGGCTGCTGCCTCCCACAGAGCTGGTTAGCAGCAGGGAGCCTCCACCACCTAGAGCATGTGTAGGGGGCAGAGCTGGTTGGGGATAGCTTTAGGGAAACCTCAGCAACGGCTGATGGAATGTGCACAGGGATGGGACTCAGTCCAAGCAATTTCCACCAGTCTGCTCTGAGCTAGGAGTGGTTGAAGCAGGCTGACTGCAGTTCTGGTTATAGGCTTATCCTGCCTGACTCCAAAATGGCTTCCAGCCAATCACCCTCTTTCACAGAAGGACTGAGTCCTCTACAGTCACCACCAGCCAGTGCAGTTCTCCAGTCCAGTGCTCCCCTCTGCCACCGCATCTCTTTGCAGAGGCCTTCGGGCTTGCCAGCTACTACCCTCACTGTGACCGTGCATCCCCAGGATTCAATAGTTCTTGTCGCATGGTGGGTCCAGCTCAGGGTAAAAGCACTGCCAGCTATCGCCTTCTACTTTGTTTAAGTTTTTCTTTATTTACTCTCTCTTGAGCTTCAATTCTTACTTCAGGTTCTTCCTGGGTCAAGGAGACCCAATTCCTTCCTTCTTGTCTTCCCCACGATTCTATATTCCAGCATCTGGTCTGTTTCTCTCACAGAGGCTATTTTCTCTGCTACTTACTGTTCTGCCATCTTCCTGGAAATCCCTTAATTACATAATTTGATTTAATTCCATTCCCTTGATAGGAGCTTCTCCAACTTCAGGGATCTTCAATGAATTCTTTTAACTTGTAGTGGTTTGGGCCTGAAATATGACCCCAAATCCTCAGGAGCTCTACACTGAGTCTCAGATCACTGCAGCTGAGTCAGTTTTAGAAGCTGGGTCCTGGTTAGAGGCTGGTTATTGGGCCATGATGTGCAAGGATGTAACTCCTGTCCCACCTCTTCTCTTCTTTCTTTGCTTTGTAGCCATAGGGATGTGTGCACTTTTAATCTACCCAGGCCTTTCCACCATGCTATTCCTGCCTTAGAGCCAGCTGACCATGGACTGAAAAGACAAACCAAAATAAACCTGTCCTTTACATTGTGAGTGTCAGGTATTTTGTATCAGCAATGAGAAAGTGATTCAGACACATTTTAATACCAAGAGTGGATTCACTGCAGTGACTGACTATCTGGCCATGTGGTTCAGAAGTCTTTGGGACTGATTTATGAAAGGAGTTTGGAACGATTTGGAGATGCTCTCTAGAAAAGCCTTAGAATAATGCAAGCCAAGCTTGATGGAATATTTTGCCCTTAAGAAGAAAATGTATTTCTTTTTCTTTTTAATAAAAGAAAAACAGATCTTTGGTGGGTGGAACAACCAAACAACCGAGACTCAGGACAGTTGGGCCAGGTGTGCAGACACACACAAACCTTTGGAGGGAGGAGTAACCATCAAGACCAGCAATGTGTAATTGTCTGAAGCAGCATTGAGGAGCCAGGAGCCTCCACATTCAGACGGTAAGATCAGCTCCATACCAAAAACAATTTCCCTGGCAAACTTGACTGCAAGTATAGAGCACATTTCTGGGATCTGACATGGGCACTATCACAGAATTGTAAACACCAGAGATATTTTACTACTTTTATTCCCTCTTGTTCATCTGATTGGCTATCCTTTACCTGTTTCATTGGATGTCATCTTGTTGTGTTTTGTATTATGTAGTTATTTTTGCTTTGAGGAGAGGGTTTCGTTTTTCTTCTTTTTTCTCTTCTCTTTTTGTTCTCCTTTTTCTCTTTTCTTTTTCATTATCTTTCTCTTTCTTCTTTTTTTCACTGTTTAGGTTTCATATCTTTCTTTTTCTTCTACTGATACTCTTTCTTTCAACTATTTATTGAATTTAAAGTTTCAAATGAGTAAACATTGTCTCTTCCCTTTCTGATTAGTCCTTTGCATTCAATTTCATTCTTTCTCTTCTGTGTTTCTCAGTTCCCCAAAAGTTAGGTGATCACATTTTGACCTCCAGCCTTGACTCTAGTATATCTGACCACACTCATCAGTTTATCCTGCCCCCTACTCATTTTAACCTTCCCCCATCCCCCACAGAAGGGTAAAATCACTCCACTAAAGGGAAAATCACTGCATACAAGTACATGGTATATGTTTGATTTTGTTATATAACTTTAGAGTTTGCTCCTGAGGTCAGAGGTAGCAAGTTAATGATTAACATAGTTTGTCAGCAGTTAAGGTGTACTTGAAACTATTGTTATTACTACTACTGTAGCCAGGGTGTCATACATATTATAATCAGTTTTTCTCCCTTGTGAATATTAGAGAAGACACTGATAAAAGAATAGATGAGATTAGAAAAATGATGGAAATAAAAAATGGCCAACATAGGAAAGAAATGGAATCCATGAAACAGATCCAAAAAGGAATCCAAGAGATTAAAACTTCCATAGAAAGTACATGCAACAGATTGAACAAAGGAGAGGATAGAATATTAGATCTTAAAGATAGAAATGCAGCTAATGATCATGAAAAGAAATATATAATAAAAATAGCAAGAAATCATGAAAAATCAATCAAACAGTTACCACATGAAGCAAAGAAGAATAACATAAGATTGATTGGGGTCCATGAGAAACCTGGAGACAGCACAAATGTCATAAAAAAAACTCTTCAAAGGAATAATAGCAGATAACTTCCCAAGGATGTATAAAGAATTTGACATATAAATAAATGAAGCATTTAGAACTCCAAATAGCCTCGAACAAAACAAAATGACACCAAGACATATAATAATCAAGATTCCAGAAATTCAGCACAAGAACAGAATATTAAAATCTGCTAGAGATAAGAAACAAATCACCCATGAAGGAAAGCCCATCAGAACCACAGCAAATGTCTCAACACAAACCTGCAAGTCAAGAAGAGTTTGGAGTGAAGTTATTTCAAGTCCTGAAAAAAAAAACAAATTCCAACCTATATTGCTGTATCCTCCAAAACTATCTTTAAAAATTAATGGAGAAGCAACATCCTTACATGACAAAGAACAACGGAAGAAATTCATGACCACTGAACAAACTTTACACAGAGGGCTGAAAGATATTCTAGACAAGAGGTAGAAAGGACCACAATTCCAAGAACAACAACAGAAAGAAACCAATAAGCAGGGCAAGCAATTAAACAGAGGGGAAAATCAGGGAATCAAATCAGGGGAAAATAACATGACAAAGATAAGTCAATACATATCAGATATTACCATCAATGTAAATGGCCTCAACTCACCAATCTAAAGAAACACAGAGGCAGAATGGATCAAGAAATAAGATCCAATAATACGTTGTACACAACAAACTCACCTTACTCAAGAAGAAATTCATGTACTGAAAGTTAAAGAAGGGAAAATACACTCCATGAAATATGAACCCAGAAAAATGCAGAGGGAGCTATTCTGTTTGCAGGCAATGTGAATATGAACCCAAGAATGATCAAAAGAAATAATGTAGGTCACTGCATGCTTCTTAGAGCAAAATTTCAATAGGAAGAGATAACAACCATAAATATGTATTTACCAAATATGGGAGCACCTAATTATATGAGACAAGTATTAATAGACATGAAAAATCAAACAAGCAATAACACAATTTTAATGGAAGACTGTAATACCCCATTATCACAAAGAGATAGATCAACTAGATAACAATTCAGCAAAGAAATATCAGAACTAAACCAAATCTGTGAACAAATGGACTTGGTAAATGTTTACAGAGTGTTCCACCCAACATCATCAGAATACATTCTTCTCAGTTGCAAATGGTACATTATCTGAAATAGACCACATACTAGTCCACAGAACATGCTTAAGTAAATACAAAGGAATTGCAAATTATCCCATGCATATTATCTGACCATAGTGCAATGAAATTGGAAATTAATGGCAAAAGAAACTGCAAAAATGCCGTAAACACACGGAAATTAAATAACATCCTCCTAAACAACCAATGGGTCACAGATGAAATTAAAGAAGAAATTAGATAATATCAACAACTAAATGAGAATGCAGATACAACATACTGGAACTTATGGGACGCAATGAAAACAGTTCTAACATGGAAAATTATAGCAGTGAATTCTCACATCAGGAAAACAGAACAAGCACAATAAACAACTTAATGTTATACCTCAACCTTCTAGAAAAAGAAGAGTAAGACAAGCCCAAAGCCCATACAAGGCCGGAAATTATAAAGACCAGAGAAGAAATTAACATAATAGATACAAAGAGAATAATACAAAGAATTATTGAATTGAACAGTTGGTTCTTAAAAGAATAAATAAAATTGATAAAGTGCTAGCCAACCATATCAAAAAAAATGAAAGAAAAGACAAATTTAGGCATTGGAGAAGGAAAAGGGTGAAATCACTACAAATCCTGTGGAAGATCATCAATACTTACTTTGAAAATCTTTAATATGATGGGAAATGTAGAAGAAATGGAAGATTTCTAGGTACACATGAATTACCAAAAGTAAATCGAGAAGATATAAAAATTCTGAATAACTCAATATCAGCTAATGAGATTGAAAATATAATTGAAAACATACCAACAAAGAAAAGACAAGGTCCTGATGGATTCACTGCTGAATTCTACAAGAAATTTGGAGAAGATTTAATACCAATACTCCTCAGACTCTTTAATGATATTGAAAGGGAAGAAATACTCCCTAATTCATTCCTGGAGCTAAATATTACCCTGATATCAAAGCCAGAGAAAGACCCAACCAAAAAAGAGAAATGCAGGCCAATCTCCCAAATGAGCATAGATGCAAAAGTCCTTAATAAGATACTAGCAAACAGAATATAAAAAATCATCAAGGAAATTACACACCATGGACAAGTAGGATTGAGTCCAGGAATGCAGGGATGGGTCAACATATGTAAATCAATAAATGTAATACACAAAATCAACAGAGACAAAGACAAAAATCATACAATCATCTCAAGAGATACAGAAAAAGCTTTTGCCAAAATGCAACATTCATTCATGATAAAAAAAAATCATATAGAAAATTGGAATAGATAGCCATTACCTCAATCTGAAAAAAGCCATATATGACAAACCAACATCAAACATCATACTAATTGGACAAAAAACAGAAAGCCTTCACTCTAAGATCAGGAACAAGACAAGGATGTCCACTATTATGACTCCTCTTCAATAAATTCTGGAAACATTAGCCAGAGAACTTAGATAAGAGAGAAATAAAAGCAAAAAGGATATGAAAGGAAGAAGTTAAACTATCATTATTTGAAGATGACATGATATTCTACAAAGACCCCCAAAAGCTCCACCAAAAGACTTCTAGATTTAATAACCAATTTTAGTAGCATTGCTGGATACAGAGTCAACACTCAAAAATAAATTGCATTCCTATACACAAACAAAACCACTGAGAGGGAAACTAGTGGGATCTCACCCTTCACAACAGCATTCAGAAAGATGAAATACTTTGAAATTAATCTAACAAAATACGTAAAAATATATATACATTGAAAATTACAGTACTCTGAAAAAGAAGATTGAAGAGAATATCAGAAAATGGAAAGATAACCTTTGCTCATGGGTAGGAAGAACCAACATAGTGAAAATGGCCATATTCCCAAAATTGTTATATAGATTTAGTACAGTCCTGACCAAAGTAACATTAGCATACCATACAGAACTAAAGAAAACATTCCTAAAATTCATTTGAAACAAGAAGAGACATAGAATAACAAAAGCATTTCTGGGCAACAAAGGCAAGGCTGGAGGCATCACAATCTCTAACTTGAAATTATACTACAAAGCTACTGTGATAAAATCAGCATGGTACTGGCAAAAAACTGAACTGAGGATCAGTGGAACAGATTGAAAGATGCAGACACAACTATAAACACACTCATCCACTGTATCTTGACAAAGGCACCAAACATGTTCACTGCAGAGAAAGACAGTCGCTTTAATAAATGGTTCTGGAAAAATTGGTTTTCCACATGCTAAAGGCTAAAACTAGACACATGTCTATCACCATGCACTAAACTAAAGCCAAAATGGATAAAGATCTAAATATTAAAATAGAAACACTCAATCTACTGGAAGAGAAAGTAGGTAGAAATCCTGAAAATATAGGCTTAGGCAGAGAGTTAATGAACAAAATCCAAATTGCATGGGAAATACTTCAAAGAAACAACAACCAGGACCTCATCACATTAAAAATCTGTTGCATACAAAAGGAGTCATCAACAGAACGAAAATGCAAAATTCCACAGACTGAGAAAAAATTATAGTCAATTGTCTCTCAGACAAAGAACTCCTATCTAGAACATATAAAGAACTGAAAAAAATCAGATTCCCAAAAATTCAAATACCCAATCCAAAAATGAGAATCTAAGATGAATATGCAGTTCTCAGATAAAGAAAAACAAGTGGAAAATAAATATATGAAAAAATGTTCAGTATCATTGGTCATTCAGAGATGAAAACTAAACTAACATTGAGATTCCATATCACCCCAAAAAGAATGCCTATCATTAAGAAATCAACTAATAACCATACTGAAGGGGCTGTGGGGAAAAAGGAACCCTTCTGCACTATTGATGAGAGTGCAGTCTAGTGCAAACACTGTGGATATCAGTGTGGAGATTCCTCAAAAATCTAGGGTTAAAGGTGCCATTTAATTCAGCTATTCTCCATCTGTGTATGTCCCTGAAGAATTAAAAACATCATAACACAGCAATATATGTTCACCCATGTTTATAACAGCATAATTTGTAATAGCTAAATCTTGGAAAAATTCAAGTACCCACCAACCAAAGAATGACAAAAAAAGATGTGGTCTTTTTATACAATGGAGTACTACTCAGCCATAAAGAAGGATAAACTGGAGACTATTATAGCTAAGTGGATACAACTTGAGACCACACTCGAAAGTGAAATAAATCAGACTCATATGTGTAAATATCATATTGTCTCCCAAGTATACAAAGCTGAAAGAGCAAATAAAATTCCAAATCTACAATAGATATTGTGAAATGGGAAGAAACTGTTCAAAGGAAAGAGAAACTGCAACTGGGAACAGGAAAAAAGAAGGAAGAGAAAAGAGAAAAATATATATATGCAAGATAGTTATACTACTAATTTCTATTAGTTCATTGAAAAGAAAAGTTTGTGTTTATATGGTTTAATCAAATTTGCATGCCTGTATAATTTTTCATGTCTTGTAATCTGAACACCTACTTTGAAAATAGTAATGCACAATGTATTAACCAATGTTATTCTTCTACTGCCTTGTTTTGAAATTTTGTAGCATTGCTTTTATTATTTTTTTGTCTTTAAAACAAAAAATAAAGAAAAATAAAAATGAAAGAAAATTCTAAATACAGTCAAAATTTTCATTTCCAATTATAACAATTCAGCAGAAAAGCATTAATTATTGTTTATGATACTTCCTTCCTGGGTTGGACCTCAGCAAAATTGTCATGAAAGCAAACCATGTCTTTGAAAACCACCTCTTACCCACTTTTGCCTTAAAATTTAGAAGTTCAGTACCCTGATAAAATTTTAGACAATAAAGACCAGACTCAGAATGTTGAGAGTAAGCACACCATTGGCAGTTGGACTCAAGGCCACATATGCTATGCTCTGGCAGAAAATTTGTCTACATTTTGTTCATGCCATGATACTTTCTGGGAAACTAAATTTAAGGGTGGCTGACTAATGTAGCAGAGAGAATTTCAAGGGAGCCCAATATTCAGACTATGGATTTCACTTCTGTTAGCAAGTTTGCACTGATAAACAGGAGCAAAGCACCCATTTGAAATATTTTTAGTTTTGCCAGAATGGAAGAGCCAGCAAAACTGGAATGGAGAAGAGCTTAGGTGATGAAAAGATTCATATTAAAAAGATGTCAAGTACTTTACATCAGGACAATAGGAAAGATGCCGTGAGATCATCTTAAAATCAGTAAGACTCCACCCATCACAAGTTCAAGAGCCCCAAACTATAAAGGTTTCATTTGAGAAAAAAAATCCCTGGGTCTCCTGCTCAAAAAAAGGCTACATAGGGCAATGGTTCTTCCAGATTTGTTTTATAGTCCTCAGCAATCCTGGTACTCCAAGGCCTCTGTACCCATGATACAAGAAGGTCCTGGCTGCTATTTGAGCTGGAAACAGATGCTGGCATCATCCACACAGTGTTGGTTTATAGACATGCAGAATACAAGATTTGGGGTCAGGGAGGCTTCACTCAGATTTCAGAAGAAGGCCTAAGAGACCAGGCAGTGAGTGAAGTAGTGATAATGAAGTAATTTGAAGAAGATCAGGATGTAGAATGTCTGTTGAGGAAAGCCACAGTCAATGAGCAATGCCAGCCAAGAGACAAGCCTGCAACCAGTAATGCTGTAAGTACAGGGCTGTCCAAGTCCCTTAGAGTTCACATATTGTCACATCTTGCCTTAGGACATGGAACTACACAATTTAATGTTTGCCCTGCTGGGATTTAGTCTTGCATTGTTCCTGTTCCTTCCTATCTCCCATTCCTCCTTTTGGAATGGGAATATTTACCCAGTGTCATTATATGTTGGCAGTGTTTAACTTTCCTTTTTAAAAATTTTTACTGAAGTTCATAGTTAAGAGTTCATCTTGAGTCTCAGAAGAGAATTCAGCCTTGGGCTTTTTTCAGCAATGCTGAAACCCCTCAAGACTTTAGTAACTCTTATAGGTGGATTAAATGCATTGTGCATAAATAGATGTGCATGAATCTTCTAGGAGCCAGAGGTGGAACATTGTGGTTTGAATCTGAAATGTCCTTCTAAAGCCTCATGTGCTCAGAAGTGGGGCCTGTGGAAGGCAATTGGACTATGGGAGCTCTAAAACTGAGTTGCTGTTAGGAGGTGGGACCTGGTTGGGTGAGGTGGGCCATTGATGGTGGGACCTGGAAGAGTATGTCTCCCTCCCCAGCTGCTATTTCTCTCTCTGTTTACTGCCCATGATGACAGGAGCAGCTTTTCCTCTACTCAGGCCCTTCTACTGTGTTATCCTTGCCTTGGAGCCAGCCAACCACAGACTGAAAATGTGAGCTAAAATAAACCTCCTCTCCTTCAAGTTGGGAGTGTGAGATATTCTGTCCCAGCAATGAGAAAGTAACTAAAACATAACTTAAGGTGTGGGTCTCCCAGTTCAGAGTTCAATTATACATTGTTTTTTACTGTTCCTCATTGTTTCTATGTACCAATCTTGTGTCTCCAGCTATAATTTAGGTTTCCTGAGGGTAAGAGCTATGTATTACTATTTTGTTGTACCTCTCTTCAGTAAATAAATGCATGCTGACTATGGAAACATTGCTAACTGAGGCTTGGCTTTCTACAACATATTAATTTACTAAGTTAACTGAAAAGGCCAAAGGTGGATCCATTTTGTGAACATGAAAGTAGGAAACAGAAGCACATCCAAAGTATTTCTGATTTTTCTCTCCTAAACAGCACCATTTGTCAGATTACATTTCCTCCTAAGGTTGAGGGTTCATCCCTCAGGAGAGTAAATTTCTTCAAAAGAAGTGGCTGTGAGCTACAATCAGCCTATGCTTATTTTTCTGCTTTTCCTTGCATTTAAAACCAGGTGATTTTACCTAATAGATAAAATTCTAAAGATGTTTTCATCCTTAGACACCATTGTCTTATCTATTAATGAAAAAATTTTTTAGCTTGGAAGAAGTTTTGTCAGTTGTAAATTCAAAATCAGGAAGGAATTTTACACCCTTAAACTTCTCTCTTAGGGAAAATATATTTTATACAGACATACTAGTAATATTCTAAGTGTAACACACTTGAAGCCTTTGTAAAAATGATAATGCTGGGGCCAGGGATTTGGCTCAGTGATGTAAGCACCTGCTTGATGAACATTGAGGTTGTGAGTTTCATCCCCAGTACCAAAAAAAAAATATATCAAAATTGATAATGCTGCATGTTTAACCAGAGCAAATCTCCAGAGCATTCTATTATGGGAATAAAATGATTAACTCTTCAGATGCACAGTTCATCTGAATGTGGTCTCTTATTTGGCTCACTGTTTGGATGAGGAAGAGTATTTAATCTTCCAAGTTTCCAAAGTCCTCTCAGTAAAGTATCACCCAGTGACTTATAAAAATAACAAAGTTAACATTTATTGATTGATCCTGGAATAAGCCAGAAAACCATACCTACACTTTATAAGTGAGGAACTGAGGATGAAGAAGTAGATAACTTGTCCAAGCTGCACATTTAGAAGACTAGGTGGAATTCCATTTCAAGTTCCAGGTCCACAAAACCCTTGTATTTAGCATCAAGATTATTTCCCTTCTGCTAGGAGAGACAAAATCAACTCCATCTTTTCAATAGGTTTCCACCTGTGAGGTTTATTTTCCCTTAGTTCAGAGCCTCAACAGTAGACAGTCTTGAAATTTCTTCTGTAAGATTAATTACTCTGCCTTCCTTAATCTTAGTCTCAGGCAAAGTCTCTGGATACTAGCAAAATGCAGACAAACTTTCTGCCAAGGTATACCACACATCATCTGAGTCCAGCATCCAATGAAGTTCTTCCCTGCAGAAATATCCTGAGTCTGGTCTTTCTGTCAGCCTTCTGGTCTTCTGAGCTCTGACTAGAATCTCTCATTAAGTATTGCCTAAGGTAATTGGGCTGTACTTCTTCAGCTGGCATCTCTGAACCTTTCCAAACTCTTCCCATAAGTCATTCCCAAAGGCTCCTGAACCACATGGTTAGTTATAGTCACAGAAATGACCCCACTTTTGGTACGAAATGAATACATTGGAAAGACAAGATAAGGGCTGGGGATATAGATCAGTGGTAGAATGCTTGCCTTGCAAGTGTGAAACCTTGGGTTTAAAACTCAGGACTATGAAAAAAAAAGGAAAAAAAAACAATGTTGACAAACTTTTTCTTTTAACAGCTGTCTTGATTTTTCTAAATCCAAACTTTCTCTCTTTTTTCCATTGAGATCTTCTATCTTCCTTAGTTACTGTAAAGCTTTGATCTCATGGTACACATTCTAAAACATTTCTGTTTTGAGTAGTTTTGTACAATTTTTATCAATCATTAAACCATCTAGTTAGGGAAGGAAAGCAATGAGGCAGCTGAAAAACAGGGAGGTTATGTAATATACTGGGTTAGTTATACAATAGGCAAAGTATAAGAAACAGGATTTACAGCCAGTCTTCCACTAAAGCCTGTTCTTATTTAATATTGCCAAATTGTTTCTCTGTTCTCTCCCTAACTAAGATATACAAATTTCCAAGTACAGCTACATAGTTAATATTTTTTAGAACATCGAAGTAAGTTAAATGGGTCGAGAAGTTCTGCATGTTTCTCTACCAAAGGTGAGAAGGAGGTTTGGTCATCAATACCCAGGGCCACATCACCCCCACAATACCCTTCAACTCATGATATTTCACTTTGTGAGCTGTCTCTGGCACTTCCTGTCCAGACCAGTCCTGAGAGCCAGCAGCTAGGTTTGCTCTCTTGACTGCACAGGTCACATGCCAGGTGTTGGTTACAATTTGGCACCCTGGTTGTGACAGGGACCTCAAAATTAGTGCTTGCAACCCTCAAGTGACTGAATCTTTCTCCCAAGCCCTGTGAAAAGCTTCTTTGTTTAATGTTGCCCTTTTTTAACTTTTTATTTTGGTGATTGAGCAAGATTCATTCCAGAGTTGCAAAAGAGTTCCCATGGTTCCACCAACCCAAACTCTAAAATTGAGATTTGGGACAGAGGCAATGTGGTGCTGGCTGGCTACACATGAGAAGCACTGTTTGCTCTACCAATCTCCAGAAATGACCTGTCCAGATTTCAGTAGAGATTCATTCATATTCCATATACATTACTGAAATGCTCTTCTACAATTCCCTTGGAATTTTCTAAACATCAAAAAAGAAAGTTATACATTAACCAGCTATACTCCCAGTGTATCTCTTTATCCCAAAGAGTGATTAAAATATGCTGACAGCTTTTAAACTATCAGAGAATTACCAGGATGTTCTAGGCTTAAGCATTAACAAAGTTTTAAAATTAGAGAAAATCCAAAGACATTTAAGCATAAATCATTGCATCAATCACTTACAGATTCTAAAATTTGACACTCTACACTTTTTGTTTTGACCATTTCATTTCATATAGGGGCTTCAACTAAAACTTATTTGTCATATACCTCTGTAATCCCAATTTATTCCATACATTTCCAACTGCTAGAATTCTCTTCCCAGCTGTCTTCCTAGTACCTCCAACTCTAGATGCCATCTTTTCCCAAAACCCACCCTCTCTACTTCCCTTTTTGCTAATGCCATCTCCAGTCATTTCATGCACATAAATTTGTCAATAAAAAATTGTCAGCACCACTCTGAATATGCAAGATGCTAAGCTTTCTGGGGATGATGCACAAGCCCCATCCCGATTCATCCCAACTCAGCTTTTTAGTTTTGTTTCCCACCAGACTCCAACTTTCAACACTAAAATTCTTAAGGTTTAGAAAGTTTTCTAAACATGCTATCATGTTCTTTCACATATTTGATTGCATACAAGTTTTTTAGTTTAAAATGCTTTTGTTATCTAGTCTCTTAGTGAATTCATTTTTATTTTTTCAGATTCAATTCACTGCCACTTTTTCTGTGAAGACTTGCTAATTTCTGAGTTTTGTATTCTCTCCAATAGCCTTCCTAGAATATTTGACAAGTGCGTCTAAAACATCTATAATAGGTCACTAGTTATTAATTGTTCATGATTCTGTCTCCCATTATCATTTTTGAGGAGCCCAAGAGCAATGGCTGAATATAATTCATCTTTTATTCCTTTGGGAGCAGGATATGGCACAGGGAATAAATATTTATTGAATGAATGAATGAATGAATGAATGATGAAAGGAACCCCTTCTGTGGCATACACCACCTTCTACTTTGTATTGTCTTTTTGTTGTTGTTTTTCATTGACACATAAAATTGTGCATAATTATCAGATAGTAGCTGATGCTTTGATACAGGTATAATTATGTAATGTCCAAATCAAGGTAAGCATATCTATTTCTCCAAACATTTAATATTTCTTGGTGGTAAAAATATTCAAATCCTTTAGTTTTTAAAATATGTAGTACATTAACATCATCTATAGTCACTGTACTGTGCAGTAATAGAACATCTGAAGTCTTTTCTCTTTTATAACTGTATTACCCATATTGGCCTCATTTGGGTCTCCAGCTCCCTTGTTGGCTTGACAGTTCTTCCAGGGCAATGAAAACATCCATTTTTTTAATCTCCTATGACCACAGTCTTCTATAAAGTTTTTGCTTGAATAAATGAATAAAACTCTTGTAGGACCTTGTGCCATATTTTATTTTATTTTTCATTTTTTGCAGTGTTGAGAATAAAACCCAGTGCTCTACTCCTTATAACCCAAATATGTAAATGCTGAGATATCCCAAATATGTAAATACTGAGATAGCACTTACATACATTTTGTTTTTTTTTCCTTCAGATTCTGGGGATGGAACCAAAGTATCATGAATACCAGGCAAGTGCTCTACCACTGAACTACATCCCCAGCCCTCACCCCATGCCAATATTTGATACTTCGCAAAGCTATTGCACACACATTGTCTCATGTGCCCTCCACAACAATGTTGTAATCTCGCTGTAACTAATAGTTTCATCTCCTTTTAGATGACACAATGGAGAATGACTAGGCCTTGAAACCTGTTTTCTTGGTTCTTAGAACAATGCTCATTCCACAGAATGATATCAGTCTTTTGTTCTGAACAGATTTGGGAAGTGAATATAGAAGGTTCATCACTTCTTCTAAAAACAGCTAAGCCCTTATCTCCCTCTCCTGTATAAACCTAATACAAATAATTTGATTCAGCTTGAAACTTCAGTGTATCAGTCAAAAATACAATATAACAGGGGAGGAAAAGAAGAATCTGAATCCATGAGGCATACTTTGAGTAAGAAAAGAACTTTAGGAAAAGAGAACCTTCAGTTTTCATATTTGAGGTGGGCTCAGCAAAAACAGCATCAAGATCCACGTAGTAATATGTTCTAAAACATCTTGTTAGGTATGCTTTTAGTCCAAATGCCTCTGGGAGAAAAGATGTTCAAAATATTTTTTAAAAAACTAAGTCTCTGTCCAGGCTTGGCGAACCTCCACAGGCTGTGCTTATGCATCCCTGCACCAAGCCAGAGACCCAGCAGAGGCGAGCCCAACAGGGCTGCTGGACAGAAGTGGTAGCTGACCCAAAGATGAGGCACACTGGAGTGAAGGCAGTAGCGCAGGACCAGGGGCAGCTCCCAGCATCCAAATCTGGGATTCCTTTCTAAGCACAGTAGTGTCCACCTCTGTCTTGCACTCCTCACAGGGAGCAAGGCTGGCCCCTGTTCCTGGAGGCTGCTTAAAATTTGGTGTGGATGAGTCTTAGACCACACATTTCTGGGTTCTAGAGGAAGCTTAATACCAGGAGAGTCAAAGCATCCCCAGGGGTCTGCTAAATGCACTGTTTTGGGAACTCTCCTTATTCCTTCTCTGTCCTCCACCCTAGTACAATCTGCGTGATCCTCTACAGAGTGTGAGTTCCCCCACTGACCCTCTTCTTCCTTCTGAGATTCAGGGCCCCTGTTGTGTCCACTGGTCCCCTCCCTTGCTGAAGGAACAGACTCTGTCCCCTTTGTTGCCTAATATGGGCTGTATCAGAAACCTTAGTTGTTTCTAGGCCATCCTGTGCTTCCGGTGGAGGAACAGGGCAAAGAAAAGAGGCACTTTCCAAGATCATGCGGGCTCAGGTAGGCCCATGACAATTGGAACCAGAAAGAACCCACAGAGTCTGGAAGGGTTCTGGCAATCGACCAATCAAGGTTCAATCCCTTCCTCCTGTTTAAAGCCATTTTCCCGACACCAAAGTAACAATATGTGCCTGCCTGCTCCAAGCAAGCGAGTGTCTACGTCAGATTGAAGCAACAGACTGATATTTGCAGCATTCCCCAACAGGTGCCCCCTGTCTCCCTGTCTCCGTTTCTCTTACTGCATAAATCTTAGCAACAGCAGGCCTTTCTGGGAGAGAAACTCAAAAGTTCGGCCCCAGACCTTCTACAAGCTTCTAGTCCCCAGGCAAGGGCACTCTAAATCCTTCCCCCAGGGCGAGTTCGCGGTATGGCGCGTGGGCCCCGCTGGAACCCTGCCAGTGCGAGCTCAAAGTGTGGCTCTGGGCTCAGCCTCAGCCCTGCAGCCGCCCCTCGAGCCTCTCTCGGCGGCGCGGCCACCTGTCCGAGTGCGGTGAGGGGAGAAGGAGAGGGCGCAGCCGCCACTGACCTGAGATGCCGCCCCCCACCACGACCACGTCGCATTTGTAGTTCATGGTGCTCGCCCAGTTCCAGGCCGCTGGGGTGCCTGCCGCTCTGGTCTCTTGGGCCTCTATCCCCGCCCGCTGCGCACTGCCCCCGCGCACTAGCGCCTAAGCCAAAACGCTGTACTGCTGGCCCCGCCCGCTTGCCTGCAGACAAACCAGCAGGGTGGAGCCCATGGCCAACGCCCCTTTCCCCCCCTACTTCCCCCGCAGCTCCAACCCCACCACAGCCCAGGGTTGGGAAGGGCGAGAGTCCCTGCTGAGAGGTGACCTAGGACCTCTGAGTCCCTCCCCAGAGCCACCACCCTTGGCCTTGTAGATGGTATCTTCCAATCAGTCTCCTTAGTGCTTCACAGAACCTTGGGGGAGGGGGAACAGATGGGGTATCTTCCATCAGCTACCCAGTTAATCCTTGGTGTGGAGCAAATCATAACACATAATGCTTTCCAGATACTAGGCACTGTGCTCAATGCTTCAAGTCTGATTCCTGTTCACTCTTACAACCCATTTTACAGATGAGAAAAGCAGGCAAAGTAGTGAGAAAAACGCTAGACTGTGAAAATAAAGCCATGTACCAAAATAACCTCTTGCACCCAATAAATACATACAATTAATATGTATCAATTTATTGTAATAATAATAAAAGCCAGGAAGATTCTGATACTCATTTCAAACCACCATACAATATTACCATTACCTTGACATAACAGGTAGAATTCTCAGTTTCCAGACATTCACTTCCTTCTGCACTCCCTGTGAAAAAAGTGAGGAAGGCGCCTTCCTAATGATATAAATGCAACTTTGACAGTACCTTAAATAGTGATCAAAACACTTCGGCTATGGAGATGTACTTCTGTAGGAGAACACTTACTCAGCATGCACCTGGCCCTGGGTTCCATCTCCAGCACCACCTCCCCGATACAAACACAGAAAGGAAGGGACTGGAGAGGGGAGAGTTATAGGTGAGGGACGGAGGGAATTTGTTGAAGCCGGGATCCAGGATGGTGGGTGGGGCAGAAAGGAAGCCTTGGATGAACAGAGTGGGATTCAGAGTTCCCCTAAATGAGCATGACATATTATTTATGTGACTCTGGGATGTGAGTCTGGAGACTCTGGCTTTTCCAAATATATTACTGTTATGGTTGGAATCCAAAATATCCCAATCCAAAAATTCATTGGTGTTTTTTTAAAGAAAAAAAAAACAGTAAAAAGGATAGAAATAATACAGAATTTCAAAAAAAAATTAACACTAAGAAATCACTAGTTGATATTATCCTCAGAAATAGTTGTTCAAGTTACAAAATCAAAGCATATAAAGTGGATAAACACTCAAACATTGACAGTGCAAACCATTCTGTTCAATGTAATATGGTCGTCCATCTTATACACTTAAACATACATACAGTTATATTCTTTAGATCACAACCAGTTACAGATTCGCTGGTTTTAAAGCTTGGTTGCTGGTCGGTAAGTTTTTGGGCAATGGATTGGATCATGAGGGCTCCAAGTTTGCCAAATGGATTAACCCATCCATGAGTTCTTAGCTCAAGGAGGCTTATTGGAAGGTGGGGCCTATTATTGGATGACACAGGCCACTGGGGGCATGGCTCTGAAGGGTATACTTTGTTCCCAGTTCCTTCCACTCTAGTTCTCTGGTTCTTTTTCTCTCCATCTGCTTCCCGGGTGTTATGAGGGGAACAGCTTTGCTCTACCACACCCTTCTTTCACAATATTCTGCCTCACTATAGGCCTAGCTGACCACTAACTGAAGCCTGAAAAACTTTGAGCTAAAATATGTCTTTTGTCTTTAAAACTCATATTTTCAGGGTTTTTGTTGTTGTTTTGTTTGTTTATTTTGTTCTATTTTGTTTTATCAAAACAACACAAAGCTAAACAACACAAAGAATGATTCAGAAGGGATATAGGTGCTCAAGCTGGTGTGGTTCCAGGTAAACCAGGACTATTTTTCAAGAGCAATAAGAAAGCCACCTATGAGAACTTAAAGTGGGAAGAAGTAGTACAGTGTGACTTTTCAAGAAATAATTGGATGAAGTGCTTCTTTTCAGCTGACAAGACCAGCTCAGTGAATGAATGGAATACTATTCTGCTATAAACAAGGATAATTTTGAGTCATGTTGTGGCTTGTACATAGATGTCCCCCCAAAGCCTCCTGCAGTCATAGGTGGGAGATTTCAGAAGTGACTGAATCTAGATAGTGTGATGCTGTGATTAAGGATGCCATATTGGGATTAAGGATGCCCCACCCTGGATGTGAGTGCTACGAGCCCTAGGGCTGTTGTTATCTCTTGTTGCTTTGCTGCCTTCTGCCTGCCATGTGCTATTTCTTCTCTGTGATGCCTCTCTGCTATATCACCCTGCTTTGGAGCCAGCCAACTATGAACTGAGACCTCTACAAACTGTGAGCTGAATAAATATTTCCTACTTTAACTTTGGGTGTTGGGTATTTTGTTTCAAGGATGAGTAAAGTAACAAAGACAAGATATTTGTTCCATATATGTCCATCTGCCAATAAGGCTGAGAGAAGAACCATGGTTCCATAGTGTCTGGAGAAAACTCATTGGCAAATGGCACACTGTCCTCAGACAAAAGTAATCAATTACCTTGTGCTCTATGAAACACAAAATGGGGTGAACTAGAACTCAGGCTTTAATGATTAGGAAACAGGGCCTTAAAAGGTCTCTAAGGCCACTTTTGTAAGACCCACAAACAGGTAGTCATGTAGATCTGTTCAGGATCTTCAGTCTTGCCAGTGGGATAACTCTGGAGTCAGTCTTCTCCCTCTGTATCATGTTGGGAAATGAAAAAGAGTGCTTCTTTAAATTTTTTGAACATTTAATTTTATACATAATAAAAGCACTAAACATGTTACCTATAATTTAATGATGAAGGAATTACAAAACAATGTTTTATTTCTATAACTGGAGTCAGATTTACCATGAAGCCAATGAAGCTAAAGTGTTAGAGCCTTCGAGGGTCCTTCCTGGCCCTTATTTTATTTCATTTTTTCATTGTTTATTAGTACATATTTGTGATGCATAATGACTACTTTCCTGGTAGGTATTTGATACATATAAATTACACATCTTTATTCCTTTTTATGTCTCTTCTCCTGACCCCTCCACTTCCTCATCTCCTTCCTATTTCCAAAAGATCTGTTTCCTTGTTTCCTTTTATTTAACCTTAATTTTGCTCTTTATTTTATACTTTGGATTTCTCGTATGAAGAACCCACGCATGATTTAAGCTTGTGTGCTTGATTTATTTCATTTAACAGTATGTTTATAAGGTACATCCAGTTTTCTGCAAATGATTCAAAACTATCCCCTTTTTAGCAGGGTAGTATTCCAGTATGTATGAGGACCACATTTTCTTTATCCATTTGTCTGTTGACCTGCCATGGCCTGCTTCTACGTTTTAGCTATCATGAATTGTGGTGCTATAAACATGGGTATGCATGTATCACTGCAATATGATGTCTTTAACTCTTTTGAGAAAATACCCATAAAGGAATATTTAATATTGGTTTTTAAAGAAATTTGCATACTGATTTCCATAATGATTGTACTAGCTTATGTCCCTTCCAACAATGTAGGAAAGTTTCTTTTGCATCAGCATTAGTTAATGTTTGATTTCTTGATGATGGCCATTTTTTTCTGAAAGAAGATAAATTTCAGTATTGTTTTAATTTGCATTTCTTTAATGGCCAGTGATGCTGAGTGTTTTTTCATATATTTATTGGCTATTTGTACTTCTGAGAAATTACTATTCATTTTTTTGGCCCATTTTTTGATTGGGTCTTTTGTTTTGGGGGAATCTAATTTTTAGAGTTCTTTGTATATTCTTTATATTAGTCTTCTGTCTGAGGTGCAGCCAAAAAATTGTTTTTACATTCTGTAGGTTATTTTTTCACTCTGTTGGTTGTTTCCTTTGCTATAGAGAGGATTTTTAATTTGATATCATCCAGTTTGTTGACTTTTGATGTTATTTCTTATGCCATTGAAGTTCTACTCAGAAAGTCCTTCTCTACACCTATGAATTCAAGAATTTTACCTACTTTATCTTTCAGCAGGTTAAGTTACACCATTTTAATATTTAAATCTGTGACATATTTTAATTTTACTTTAGTTCATTGTGAGAGACCTGGATCTAACTTCAATCTTCTACATGTAGAAAAACAGTTTTCCCAGCACCATTTGCTAAAGATGCTATCTCTTTTCCAGAATAATGTGGCATCTTTGTCAAATATCAGGTGTTTAAATGTATTTGTGATTGTTTCTATGCCCTCTCTTCTGTTCCATTGACTCACATAGCTGCATTTTTATGCCAGCATCATGCTGGTTTTTTAATCACTCTGGCTTTGTAATATAACTTTAAATCCAGAATTCTTAAGTCTCATGCTTTGCTTTTGTTACTCAGGATTGCTTTGACTATTCTGGGTCTCATTGTTCCATATAAATTTTGGTTTTTTTCCTAGTTCTTTGAGGAATTTTGTTGATATTTAGATTGAGACTGCATTAACTCTGTCTACCAGTTTGGGGAATATGACAATATTGGTTATGCCTATCCAGGAACAGGAGATATCTTCCCATTTTCTGATATCCTCTTCAGTCTCTTTTTTTAGAGTACTATAGTTTTTGTTGTGGTAGTTTTTACTTTTTTATTTAGGTTAATTGCTAAGTATTTAATTTTTCTTGATACCATTGTAAATTTTATTGTTTCCTAATTTCTTTATTGGTGAGCTTATTATTTGTGAAACATTATTGATTTTTATGTGTTGATATTTTATCTTGCTATATGGTTGAATTTGGTTATTAATTCTAGAAATCTTTGGTAAATAATTACAGTTTGGCTTTTTCCTTTCTTGTATATATCCCTTTTATTTCTTTCTCTTGCCTGATTGCTCTAGCTAATATTTCAAGTACTATACTGAACAGAAATGGTCATAGTGAGCCCAGCACTGAACCATGAATTGATCATGAACTCTAGACTTAGCTACCTCTGAAAAGTCTGCCCCACCATAATCACATGAGGCTTTGGGGGGACATTCAGACACAAACCAGAATGGTTTGGCTAAGTGTTTATCTATTCTTTCAATAGCAACAGCTTTTTGATTCATTGATTCCTCTTATTTTTTTAGTCTAGATTTCTAGATTTCCACTTTATGATTTATTTCCCTCCTTAAACTATATTTGAGTTTGGACTGCTGTTTTTTGATTATCTTGAGATCCATCATTAAATTATTTCTTTGAGCTCACTCTGCTTTTCTAATGTAAGCACTGACTATGAAATTCCATTTTAAGATTGCTTTCATTGTATTACATAGTTACTGGTGTGTTTTACTGACATTCTGATTTGTTTCTAAGACTTAAATTTCTTTCTTGACTTCTGTGATCCATTGAATCCTCGGGAGCCTGTTATTTAGTTTTTCACTGTTTATAAATTTTCTGTGGCTTCTTTTGTGGTTAATTTTCAGTTGCAATGCACAATGTTATGTTAGTAAACATGGGGTGACTTGGGTACTCTTATATTTATTTAAGCAGGTCTTGTGGACTATTTTTGAGAAAGTTCTGCACACTGTTGAGAAGAATACGTACTCTATTAAGTCCATTTCTTCAAAGGTATAGTTGAGCTCTGATATTCCTTTGTTGATTTTTTTGTTTAGTTGATCTGTCTCTTTGTGAAAGTGGGTTATTTAGGTCATCCACTATGATTATGTTGGTGATTATTTGATGTTTTCTGTCCAGCAGTGTGTGTTTTGTAAAGCATTAGGTGCTCCAATATTTGGTCATATACGTTTACATTTGTTATCTCTTCCCATTGGATTGTTCCCTTACTAATATATAGTGGCTTTCTTTGCCTCTTCCAATATGTTTTAGCTTAAAGGTTACTTTGTCTCAAAATCAAGTTACTACCCCTGTTTGCTTTCAGGGTCGTGGTACATAGAATATTGTTTCCCATCCTTTGATTTTTTAGTTTATGAATTTCTTTTTGGATTAGTTGAGTTTCTTGACAGCAACAGACTGTTGGATTCGATTTTTGATTTAGTCTCCTAATCTGCGTCTTTTGCTTACTTGTCAGTTGAAGTTATTTAGATTGAGAGCTACTACTGAAAAGTACTGATTTGTTCCTGTCATGTTCTTTTTCTACCAATGACTTCTTTACGTTTCCTTTTTTATTATCCACTTGCATTACTTGATGTATTCATTCTATCTGAATTTTTGGCTTTCTTGGCTTCATTGCCACAATTTAGGATATTTTTGAGTATTTTTTGGAGTGCTGCTTTCATGTTCATGTACCTCTTAAGGTATTGTTTGTTGTAGAGTGTCCTTATTTCTCCCATCAATTTTGAAAGATAGTTTTACAGGACTTATTAGTCTGCATTGAAGGTTGTTTGCTTTTAGGGCTTCAAACATCTCATTCCATGTTCTCTTTGTCTTTAAAATTTGTGTTGAGAGTCGGCCGTGATTCTGATGGGTTTACCTTTATATGTGATTTTTTTTTTTTGCTTTTCTCTGATAGCTTTTAAGATTCTCTTTTTTGGACATCTGGGGTTTTAGCTATGATGTATCATGGGGACTTCTTTTTAACTGTAGTTAGATGATGTGCTGCAAGCCTCACTTGTGTGTTGAAATCTTTCCTCAAATTTGAAAAAAATTTTATTTTTATTTCCATAAACAGATTTTTTATTCCATATTTGCTGACTTCTAATTATTAACTCCAGTTAGCCTTAGGTTAGTCTTAGTGTCATCTAGTAGCTATTGGTTGGTTTTTTTCTTATTTTCTTATCAATTTTAAGACTTAATCTGGGAAACAGTGCTTCTTAAACTTGAACATGCATACACATTATCTAAGTCTGGGGTGAGTTCTAAGGAAGCACATTTCTAACAAGCTCAAGGTGACATCAAAGCTGCTGGCCTAGGGACAATTTTTTGGACGCATTTTCTTCCAGTCCAAGCCTATGATTCCACATCAGTCCCAGACCACCTCCATGCTCTGAAGTTCCTTATATGTTAGGGCCTTCCTAATGAGAAGGTTCTGCTATGGTTTGTATATAGTTTGTCCCCACCAAAACACATGCATAGGCTTAATTTCTCAAAGCAATGACACTGAGATCCACTTTGACTTTTAAGACCTTAGATCACAGGAGATCCACCTTCAAGAAAGGATTAATGTGGTTCTCTTGAGAATGTGTTAGTTGCTGCAAGAGTTTGTTGTTATAAAATATTACTGGCACCTTCCTTAACTCTTACTTGCACATGTGCCTCTTTTTCACATATACCTACTTTCCCTTTTCTACCATGTCTGTACCATGCTGTACCATGCTCTTAAACCTCCAGAATGATGTGCCAAAATAAATTTCTTTCCTTTATAAATTATTCAGCCTTAAGTGTTTTTTATGGCAACAGAAAATGGAGAGATAAATGTGTGTTTATAATACCATTATTTTTTGAACATCTGTTATGTGGAGCCCTGGGGAAGAGAAGAACAAGACAGAGGCTGCCTCTGCCTTCATGTGGCTCACAGTCCATCAGGAAAGACATCCAGAAAGTGTCACAAGTATAATTCTGAATGTGATCATTGAACAAATAGCAGGGTCTGAACTTCAAGCCTATGCAATCATGGAGGACTTCTAGGAGGAAATATTTCCACTGGAATGATTAGAGCAAAATTAACAGAGGCCAGTCAACCTTGGAAAGCTAGCCAGGCAAAATAAACAGCAAGAACTAGACTGAAGCATAAGAAAAAATGGACATAGCGTGGTGCAGGAGGAAAAGATCTTTGGCCCAGTTCATAATAAACAATAAGATGATGATAATGAAAGCTTAATAGTGAATAAAATAATATGAAGCATCATTTGGTTTTGGGTGCATTTCTGTCTTCTTTTCCTAACAAGATAATACATTTCTACAGGAAGAAAAATATCATAATCTGTTATTCATCCATTCAAGAATAATTTATTAAATAATAACTGTAGCTGACATTATGCTTACTATTAGAAATATGTTGTTATAAATAAAAAGTGATGCTAATCATAGGAAAATTAAATATGAAAACAGATAATTATAAGAAACTTAATTTATGTTCCAAAGGAGCAATGCTCAACACCTGTAACCAGTACAGACAGGGGAATGCTATTTGCCCCTTGCAGTGTTTATTTGCTTTTTTCAACTTCATGAAATCTGTTTCTTTCATCAATTAAAATGTACATGCTTTTCCTTTCATTTTTTTTTCTCATTAGAAGACAGACAAATAGATAAAATGTTCTTATTGCTTCTTTCTTGCTGTCCAGGTTTTCATTAACAGATATTTTAGGGAGTCTTTTATGATGTTAGGAGATTTCAATAAAGACACAGGCAGAATTTACCAGATACTATCTAAGTTATACATTTTGCATTTTTTAATGTGAAAGCTTGACAGGGAGAGAAAAATATTTAATATTATATTCTTTTGAGCTTCCCAGTTTCTTTTTCCTAATTACTCTGTTAATTTCTTAACATAGATTCTAGAATACAATTATGAGAGTGCTACAATCAAGACCAGGACAATGCTTCAATAATATTCAATTAGAAGTATTATAAGATTGTTTCTTTACAGTGAAGTATGCATCATTAGCTTGGGTCCTAATCTGAGAGTGCCCTAACTCTCTTCTTAGGGGCAACAAGAAGGAAATAAGGGACTCTTCTGGAGACCAAGAACTTGCTTTTGCCCTAAGGAGTTATTTAGGGGGAATTATATCCTCAAGCAGTCTGAGCAAGAGTGGGAAGGAGCCCACTTTAATCCAAGGCAAAGTCCCTCACAGGAAGCTGAGCTAAAGAACTGAGATACAATTCAAAAGTCCATAGGCTGGTCTAAGATACCAAAGACTGACTTACCCCAGGGCCAGAGGAATTTTCAGGAACTGGACAACAGTTAGCAGGGAACAAATGATGGATGGATGCTCTTGACTTACCTTAAGAGCTTTGCAGATGCATTGAACTGGCTTATCATAAATGGACAGAAAAATGACTCTTCTTATCCCCAAAAAGCACAAATATAGCTCTTTCTCCTATGACTTTATTGTTAATGGACAGGTAGGTTATGGAACACAAGAGCACAACACAGAGGGGTTGGTTGCAGAATGCATGGAGTTAGGCAGGGACACCAAGCGACAAGGCTTCATAAAGACAGAATTCATCCCCAGACATCTCCAGAGAAAGTTGAAGCAAAACAAAACCTTCTTTTCATTATAAGTGTTAATTGATCTGTACCTAAAGTGAGTATTTTTACAATGGCTGATGTTGAAACTATGAATATTTCTACAAATTATAAATAGGTCTTAATCAAGGAGTGATGTATTACAACAGATTACATGGTATGAACTATATGAGACACACAGAGGAAAGGCAAACAGCAAAATATTCAGCCCAGGTAGAAGAGAAAATTAGAATAGATATTGCCCAAAAACATCAAGTTAAAGCTTTTCACTAATTCTTTTCATAAAGATGAAACTAAAAATTAATTAATGTTAGATCCCCACTGTACACTAATTATTGATTGCTGAATAAAATTATTTTCAATGAATTTTCCTGCTTTATATACAATCTTTTAGTATGAGTTCACTGATGCATCATCGATTCTTATTATTTATGTAGACCTGATTTAAATAATCCCTCGATTTTTATCATAAATAGATATTTATTTACATTATGTAAGCTCCAAATGATTGCAATCAAGAGTCTGGTGATCATAGTAATCAAATAATAAATAGTAGCTCTTCCTACAAGATAGAATCCTGACTGAGAGGGCTGGTCACCTGTCTGATTAGAAGCTTGAATTTCAGTTCCATTCCTCCAAACTTTAGCAGAAGATTGAATTAATCAACAATGGCCAGCAATTTAATAAATTGAGTCCATATAATGACACTTTGCCATATTTTCATTTGTATTCTTTATAATAAGTCAGAAATTCATGTATGTAAAGTGACTTTCTGAATTCTGTTAGTCAGTTTACAAAATTACTGAACCTGGAGAAGAGGTTGTAGGAATCCTCAATTTATAGCCTGTCAGTCAGAAGTATGAGTGACCTAGGTCCTGACTTAACATCTGAAGTAGGGAGTTGACACTAACTCCAGGGAGATGGTGTTAGAACTGAACTGCACAGTATGACAATCAGTTGACATCAGAATTGGTATCGGAAGGAAAAAACCATCTCTCACATTATTCCAAACAGTGTACAATTTAAAACATTAAAAATTATTTACTTTTGTAATGTTCATACTTTGGTTGACCACAGGTAACTAAAAATATAGAAAATGAAATTACAGATATGGATAAATTGTGTGTGTGTATGTCACAAAATAAGACTGTTTGCAGATAGAATTGCTGGATGATGTGGTAGCTCTTTTTTTAAAAATTTTTTTGAGAGCCCTCATATGTTTTCCATTCCCTCTGTAATTTACATTCCCACTAACAGCATACAAAGATTCCCTTTTCACCTCACCTTTACCAACTCCTCTTTCTCTGTTTTGTTTTTTAATAATAACCACACTAAAAGTGTGAGGTGGTAACTCACTGTGGCTTTCATTTCCATGTCTCTGATGATTAGTGATGTTGCGCATCCCTTTTTACATCTGTTAGCCTTTTTAATTTGGTTTGTTTTTTCAATGCTAAGGATCAATCCCAAGGCTCTATCAATGAGCTACATCCTCAACCACCTGTTAACCTTTTGTATGTCTTCTTTGGAAAAATGTATATTCAGAAGCTTTATTTCTTTTTTAAATCAGATTACTCGTTTTCTGCAATTGAACTTAGTGGCTCCCATGAGCCTACCAGCATGTGGGCTGAGAATCAAACTACTCCCCACCTGGTTAGCAAGTGAGAGCCAGAGATCTAGATATCTCTTGAGAGGCTGACTATATGCAATGTAGTAAATAGGGGGGATTTCTTTCTACAATCTCTTTGAAGGAAAATATTGTTATCATTGTTTTGCTTTGTTCAGATTAATGGTATTGTTCTATTCAATGTTCTGTTTTGATAAGTGCTAGAATGTCCTGTATTTCCTTTGATTTGGCTAGACCTGATTGAAAGAACAACTGTTGTGAAGATAACGGGATATACCTATTACTGTTATGCCAGTAACCTGTTGAGGGTTTCTGTACCAATTTCACTTTACTGTCTCCTTGGCTTTGTTCCGTCTTGTCCTGTTGTATTTTGCTACTTTCAAAATAATAAAAAATTAAAATAAATACATAAATATAAAATAAAAAGTAAATAACAACAAAACAGATCAGTAAGGTACTGAGCAAGCTGATAGTGATTTGTTTTCATTTAAAAGTGAAATCATCTGATTTTTTAATTTATTTAAAGAGAAAAAAACAAAACAGAAAACAAGGGAAGCAATAATACAAAATTCAAAAAAATGAGATAAACTAAAAGGAACACTAAAAAATCACTAGTTGACAAATTATATACTGTCATCTTAGAAATAGTTATTCAATTTACAGAATTAAACCACAGAAAGTGGACATTCAAACCATAAGACTGCAAACAGTTCTGCTCAACAATCCAACATAAACTTAGAAATATTTGGTTATCAATCCTATACACTTAAATATACAAGCAGTTATATCCTTTAAAGCATTTTCTTTTCCTCTCTTTTTTATAATAGCAATTACACATTTTGGGTTTTATTGCTCATACATCTCTTATTACCTTTTTTAGTTAATAAATTACATATTGTTCTCTTAGAAATAGTTGTTCAAGTTACAAAATTAAAGCACACAAAATAGACATTCAAATAGTGAGACTGAAAACAGTTCTATTCAATGATCCAAAAAAACTCAGTAATATGGTAATTAATCCTACATACTTAAACACACATGCAGTTATATCTTTTAGAGCACTTTCTTTTCCTCTCTTTTTTACAATAGCAATTACACATTTTGGGTTTTATTACTCCTAAAGTTGTTATTACTTTTTACACTATAGACACAATGTGATATTTATAAATATGATTCTTATTTATTTCACTTATGAGAATTGGCTCAAGTTGCATCCATTTACCTGTGAAGGCCTCAATATCATCATTTCTATAGCTGAGTAATATTCCATTGTATAAAAATACCACATCTTTTTCATGCACTCTGCAGGTGATGGGCATTTTGGTTGTTTCCAAGATTTAGCTATTCCAAATTGTGCTACTATGAACATGGCAGGACATATATTACTGTGACATGACCTTTTCAAGTTTTCTGGGAAAATACCCAGGAGGGGAATAGCTGGATTGAATGGAACTTCCAATCCTAGACTTCTGAGAATTCTCCATATGGATTTCCATAGTGGTTGCACCAGTCTCTACTCCCACCAACAGTAGAGCAGTGTTCTTTTTCCCTGCAGCCTCGTCAACATTCGTTATCAGTTGTTTCCTTGATGGCAGCTTTTCTTTCCAGAATGAGATGAAATCTCAATGTTGTTTTAATTTGCATTTCTTGAATGGCCAGTGATGGTGAACATTTCTTCATGTCTTTATTTGCCACTTGTATATCTTCATCTGAGAAATGTGTGTTCATCTCAGATGCCTATTTTGGGAGAGGGTCTTTGAATTTTGGGGGGTTTGATGTATTTCAGTTCTTTATATGTTCTGGATATAAGTCCTTTGTCTGAGGGGTTGCTGGGTAAAATTCTTTCCCATTCTATGGGTTTTCTTTTCAGTCTGTGGATGATTTCTTTTGAAGTGCCAAAACTTTTTAATAATATGAGATCCCAGTTGTTGATTCTTTGAAGTGTTTCCAATGCAGTTTGTGTTTTGTTCATGAATTCTCTGCCTACTCCTAAGTCTCCAAGATTCCCACCTATCTTGTCTTCCAGTAGATTTAGTGTTTCTATTTTAACATTTAGGACTTTGATCCATTTAGACTTTAGTTGTGTGCATGGTGATAGACATGGATCTAGTTTTAGTCTTTGGCATGTGGAGAGCCAATTTTTCTAGTACCATTTATTAAACAGGCTATCCTTCTTCCAGTAAACATGTTTAGCCCCTTTGTCAAATATCAGGTGACTGAGTGTCTTTATAGTTGTGCTTGCATCATCTAATCTGTTCCTTTGATCTTCAGGTCTATTTCTTAGCCAGTACCAGGCTGATTTTATCACTGTGGCTTTGTAGTATAGTTTCAAGTCAGGGATTGAGATGCCTCCTGTCTTGTCTTTGTTGCCCAGAATTGCCTTTTGCTATTCTAGGTTTATTCTGTTTCCAAATGAATTTTAGTAGTGTTTTCTTTAAATCTGTGAGGTATGTCAATGGTATTTTGATTGGGATTGCATTAAATGTGTACAGCAGTTTTGGGAGTATAGCCATTTTCACAATATTGGTTCTTCCTAGACAAGAGCAAGGAATATCCTTCCATTTTCTACTATCCTCTTCAATCTCCTTTTTTAGAGTAGTATAATTTTCAGCATATAGGTCTTTTACATTCTTAGTTAGGTTGATTCCCAAGTATTTCATTTTTTTAGATGTTATTGTGAAGGGTGATATTTCCATAATTTCTCTCTCAGTGAGTTTTTTGTTTGTGTACAGGAATGTTATTGATTTTTGAGCATTGACTTTGTACCCAGCTACACTGCTGAATTTTTTTATTTCTTCTAATAGTCTTTTAATGGAGTTTTTTTGGGTCTTCTATATAGAGTATCGTGTCATCTGCAAATAGCTATAATTTAAACTCTTCCTTTCCTATCTTTATTCCTTTTATTTCTCTCTCTTGTCTGATTGTCATGGCTAGTGTTTCCAGCACTATACTGAATAGGAGTGGTGATAGTGGACATCCTTGTCTTGTTCCTGATTTTAAAGTGAAAGCTTTCAGTTTTTGTCCATTTAGTATAATGTTGGCTGTTGGTTTGTCATAGATGGCCTTTATAGGGTTGAGGTAGACGCCATGTATTCTGAGTTTCTGAAGGGTTTTTATCATGAACATGTGTTGGACTTTGTTGAAAGCTTTTTCTGCATCTATTGAGATGACCATGTGGTTTTTGTTTTTGGCTCTGTTGATGTGGTGTACTACATTTATTGATTTGCGTATGTTAAACCATCCCTGCATTCCTGGAATGAATCTCATTTGGTCATGATGTATAATCTTCTTAATCATTTGCTGCATTCTATTTGCCAGTATTTTATTGAGAATCTTTCAATCAATGTTCATTAGTGAGATTGGCCTATAGTTCTCTTTTTTTGTTGGGTCCTTCTCTGGTTTTGGTATCAGAGTAACACTTGCCTCCAGGAATGATTTAGGGAGGACTATTTCCTTTGCATTTTTGTTGAAGAGTTTAAGGAGTATTGGCATCAAATCTTGTCTAAATTTCTTGTAGAATTCAGCAGGGAATCCATCAGGATCTGGGCTTTTCTTTGTTGGTAAGTTTTTAATTACATTTTCAATCTCAATAGCTGATATTGGGTTGTTCAAAATTGCTATATCTTCTTAGTTGAGCTTTGGTAATTCATATGTTTCTAGAAATCTGTCCATTTCCTCTGTGTTTTCCACTCTGTATGAGTAGAGATTTTCAAAGTAGGTGTTCATGATCTTTTGAATTTCCATGGGATCTGTAGTAATTTCCCCCTTTTCAGTTCTTATTGCATGGATTTGGGTTCTTTATTTCTTTTTCTTTATGAGGTTAGCTAGAGGTTTGTTGATTTTGTTTATTCTCTAAAAAAACCAGCTTTTTGTTTCATTGATTCTTTGTATTGTTTTTTTTTTTTTAGTTTCAATTGCATTGATATCTGCTCTAATCTTTATGATTTTCTCTCTTCTATGAGCTTTGGGTTTAACTTGCTCTTCTTTTTCTAGAAGCTTGAGATGAAGCATTAAGTTGTTTATTTGTGTTCATTCTGTTTTCTTGGTACAACTATTGATTCCTATATATTTCCCTCATAAGACTGCTTTCATTGCATCCCACAGGGTTAGATGTGTGGGCCTCCCTTGGAGCCCTGCCCTCTCCACAGAGACCACTCAGCGGCAGCCAGTATCTCCAGCCAGAGGCACCCTGACAACTTAGATGCATGCGGGCCTCCCTTGGAGCCCCATCCTCTGCAGAGACCACCTAGAAGCAGCCTGCAACTCCAGCCAGAGGAACCCAGAGGACTTAGACTTGCGGGCCTCCCTTGGAGTCCTGCCCTCTATGCAGAGTCTGCCCAGCGGCAGCTGGTAACCCCAGCCAGAGGCACCTGGGCTGGTTTAGACTCAGGCCTCTCTAGTGGCCCTGCCTTCTCTGAAGATGACCTTTGGGAACCAGGGAACTCTGGCCAGAGCCCCCATCCTTTCTCCCAAAACCTTGGACTACACTGGATTAACTGAACTAGCTTGAGGGGAGATTCAGTGACTGCCTCACCCAGTTGGAAGATCTCAGCAGGCTCCAGTCAGTTTTGTGAGTATGCCTCTAAAATAGAAGCTTACAGGGGTAAGTAGGACCAGTAGTAAAGCTCCTTCTAACTAACTGTAAGACCTTAGTGCATCTGACAAGAGTGGGGGTGACTCCTGCCTGCACACAGAAAACATCAGACAGAGTGAGGAGTGTGCCAATAAGGACTCCGCCAAATTGGAGAAAATCAAAAGGGCTTATAGGACACAGAGGCACACAATAGGGACACAGTAGGACTCAGTAGGACTTAGTTAACACAAATACTATAGACAGGGAGATTTGGTGACCTGGAATAACCAGAAGATAAAGTAATAGCAGGAACTAAAAGTTGACTTACATTAATACTACTAGACTTGTCAGCCAAGGAAGTATATAGAACTCACCCAAAAGGCCCTGCAGTGGGAAGTCAGGTGACTGGCCCACCTCTTCATTGTGGGACCCAACAACTGGACAAAAATTAATCTTACATTAGGACCAAAAGATACATACTACTAACAGTGGACACTGGTGATATTGAAGGACCAAATAGTAACTTGAATGGGGAAAAATGGCAAAATGAAAAAGCAAAACACAATCTCAAACATCTGGTACACCAGGAGCAAGTACAAGAGACATTGAAATTGAGGACATCAAAAGTAACACACCAGAAACCTCTGAAAAGATAGCAAGTGAAAAAAAAAACAACTCCATGAGGCTATAGAGGAAATCAAATTAGAAGTACTCTCTCATGTAAAGACAGAAATGACAACCTTAGTAAGGGAGTTGCTGAGCACAGCTAAAGAAGAAATAGAGAAAAAAAGTACAGGAGCATGGGAAACTGATGGAAACTTTAAATGAGCAATATAGAAAACATGTGTAATTCATGAAACAAACTCAAAGAGACATCCAAGAAACAAAAAACTCTATTCAAAGTGTGCAAAACCATTTAAATGAAGCTGAGGATAGATTTCAGACCTCGAGGACAGGATTGCAATTAGTGAACAGGAAAGGATAGACCTTTTAAAAATAACAAAGCAGCATGAAGTGACAATCCAACAGCTTCAAGATGATACCAAGAGAAAAAAATATAAGATTAATAGGCATCAATGAAGAGGCAGGAGCCAATGCAAATGACATAGCCAAAATATTCCCAGAAGTAATAGAAGAAAATTTCCCAAACATAGGGCAAAAACCTAATATGCAGATAAGTGAGGCATATAGAACACCAAACAGTTACAATCGACATAAATCCACACCCAGACACATACTAATTAAGATCTCAGACATACAGCATAAAAACAGAATACTAAGAGATGTTAGAGAAAAGACTCAACTCATCTATCAAGAAAAGCCCATTAGAATCACAGCAGACTTTTCAGCACAAACCCTCAAGTCAGGAAGAGCTTGGAGTGAGGTATTTCAAGCCCTGAAAGAAAACAACTTTCAACCCAGACTGTTGTACGCAGCAAAACTTTCATTCAAATTTAATGGAGAAACAAGATACTTTCATGACAAAGAACAACTGAAGAAATTCACATCCACCAAACCAACCCTAGAAAGAGTATTGAAAGACATACTAGAGATAAAAATGACCACAATCCCCAGAACAACAACAGGAAGAAACCACCAGGTAGGACAAGCAATTAAACAAGGGGAAAAAGCAGAAAGCAAAAAACTGGAACATAACATGGCAAAATCGAGCCAGTACATGTCAGTGTTATCAATAAATGTAAATGGCCTCAATTCACCTATAAAAAGAAATAGATTGAAAGAATGGATCAAGAAACATGATCCTACAGTATGCTGTATACAAGAAACACATCTGACCCAAAAGGAAACTAATAGATTAAAAGTCAAAGGATGGAAAACAGCATTCCATGCAACAGGAACCCAGAAAAAAGCAGGGGTAACTATTCTATTTGCAGACAACATGACTTCAAACCTAAAATGATTAAAATAGATAAATAAGTTCACTACATACTCATTAGTGGAAAAATTCAAGAGGAAGAATAACAATTATAAATATATATGCACCAAATACAGGAGCACCCAACTATATAAGACAGATACTAATGGACATGAAAAACCAAATACACAAGAACATATTTATAACAAGGGATCTTAATAGCCCATTGTCACAAAGAGATAGATCAACTGGACAAAAAGTCAGCAAAGAAATAACAGAACTGAATCATACCTGTGAGCAATTGGACTTAGTAGACGTTTACAGAGTGTTCCACCCAATCACATCAGAATACACATTCTTATCAGCTGCACACAGGACATTCTCCAAAATAGACCATATATTATCCCATAAAACATTCTTAAGTAAATGCAAAGGTATTGAAATTATCCCATGCATACTCTCTGACCATAGTGCACTGAAATTGGAAATTAATGGCAAAAAAATGAAAAACCTGCATAAATACATGGAAATTAGATAATAATTTTTGAACAACCAGTGGGCTATAGATGAAATTAAAGAAGAAATAAAGCAATACTTACAATTCAATGAAAATGTGGAAGCAACATACGGTGATTTCTTACTGTTTATTTTTTTTCTTTTTCTTTGAAATTCTGTACTGTTTCTTTCCTTTTTTCTGTTTTGCCTTTTTTTCTCTTTAAATAAAAATTTAAAAAAGAAAATAAAATGTTGGTAGGAAACAGGGTGCTAGATTCTGTGAGAATGAGATCTAGGGAAAGAAGGAGAGAAGAAGATGGGTGCTAAAAATGATGAGGCTGCAATATAGATACTGTGATTCCCCAGCATGAGTGTAATTATTATGTAACATACAAAAAAACATACAAAGAAAATCTTGGCTGGCCAGGAAACCAAGAAACCAGCTTGCCGCCCTGGTAAGTGGCTGTGGCCCGGCTGACTGTGGCCGCCCCAGGGCAAGAACCACCAGTATTTCCTAAGATCCACGCCATGTTGGAACGTAGAGAGCTGTGAAACCAAGCAACCAGCTCACTGCCCTGGTAAGTTCCTGTGGGCTGAGAATCAAACAACCCCCCATTAGTAAATGGGAGCCAGAAGTCTGAGCATCTCTTGGGAGGTTGATCATATGCAGTCTAGCAAATGGGGGGATTTCCTTCTACCATGTCTTTGAAGGCAAATATTGTTATCATTGTTTTGCTTTGTTCAGATTAATTGCACTGCTCTATTCAATATTCTGTTTTGATAAGTTTTATAATGTTCTCTATTTCCTTTGATTTTGCTATACTGGACTGAAAGAACAACTATTGTGAAGATAACGAGATATACTATGGTACCTGTTACTGTTATCCCAGTAACCTGCTGTGAAGTCCTGTACCAATTTCACTGCATTGTGTCAATTAGCTTTGTTCTGTCTTGTTCTGTTATATTTTACTACCTTCAAAATAATTTTTTTAAAAAAATGTAAAGATAAGACAGTAACGAAATACCTCCAAAAAACTCCCAACTCCACCAAAACTGATCCATGGGGAATGGATGAGGAGAAACTCAAAAACAAAGCAACAGAATTATATAAGGTGATTAAAAAGTAAATAACAACAACAAAACAGATCAGTAAGGTACTGAGCAAGCTGAAACATAATATAAATAAGCAGATAATGGACTTAAAAAGCAAAAGGAGGGAAAGAAAGTGTTCTAAAGGATATAATTGCATGTATGTTTAAGTGTGTAGGATTAATAACCATGTTGTTAAATTTTTGTTGAATCAGTGAACAGAAATGTTCACAGCTTCACTGCTTGAATGCCCATTTTGTATGCTTTAATTTTGTAACTTGAACAACTAAGAAGACACTATGTAATTTATCAACTAGTGATTTCTTACTGTTTATTTTTTTGAAATTCTGTATTGTTTCTACCCTTTTTGATTTGCTTTTTTTCTCTTTAAATACATTTTTAAAAATATATGTTGACTATGATCTTATTAAGCACACTTTAATATGCTCAAATTATTTGAAAATTGGTCATTAACTGACAAATTTGTGAAACTCAGTTGAGTAATACAGGGCACAGTGTATTCTAAAAGAAGTAAAGGTTTTCCCATAGCCTCACTCCAGCAAACTACTACTTGAATAGTACCGAGAACAAATACAATTAAACCTTCACTCCCTCAAGACACATAAGAAGTTAATACCTTTCTGTCTTAAAAAGAATAATGATGTAAGCCATCTGGAGAACTGGAAGAGACCTTTGGAGCCATCTGGTTTAAACCTCCTCTGTCACTTTCCTGTAGCTGTCCACATAAAGAAAGGGGTATAATCTCATCTCCGACACCCATTCCTCCTGAAAACAGTAGGACCCTTTTATACAGAACACAGGACTTTTGTCTAGGAAAATCAAGTATAAAAAGAACTCAAATGCTGTGAAGCAGTCATAGAATTTTGTGTGACTGTAGTTCCAGGGCATTTAGTGCCAATTCCACTTAACCAAGCATTTTTAAGATCCAAATAGCAACACTCACAGTTGGCATCTGACCTGCTGGACTCAGGATGGCTACTGTCTGGGAAGGGTCATGTTTCTTTTACTTTAAGTCAAGTTGTTCCGTCAGTCGAGAGATTTCAGTGTAGCATTCAGACTTTTCAGTCATGGTGTTCACTGTATAAACTGAATTATGTTCGTTAATAGCAAAGTGCTAGATAAGACAGAAAACATTGAAGATTACATTTCCATGACTATCTATATAATTGAGGTTAGAATAAGTTGTGTCTCTATGTTATCAATATACAATACCAATGCCATTTGTAAAGCTCAGACATTGAATGTTAGAAATTAAAAAGCAAACTTTACCCACCCTATCCTTCTAGGAAAAAATTTCCTAGGGCTTGGCTTCTCTCATCTCCTAATAACATATTTTGGAAGTCACCTTGGAAAAGCCATCACTTCCTAGAAGCCTGTTCCAGATCACAACTGATTTAACTCTAATGTGAATATGAACTAGGAACAAATTATTCACTGTCCTTACCTTTCAGGAAGAATATTTTATTATCTACTCACCTCAGAGGAATAAGACAACCAATTCTTATTTGGATACTGACTATGCAATGAGCTCTGCAAAACATGTCCTTTGAGATGTAGGGAAGTTGTTAGAGAGTCCTTACCCTAAACAGGGTTGCCAGGTTTAACAAGCTATCCAATTAAATTTGAATCTCAGATAAGCATGAAAAAAGTTAATATAAATATGTCCCATGAAACATTTCCAACATACTTTTGCTAAATGTCAGGTCATTTACCTGAAATGCAAATGTAACCTCATGCTCTGTTCTTATCTGGCAATCCTAGCCTGAGAAATCAAAACATGTAAGACAAATTGAGAGGAATAAGTAACAAAATATCATCAAGTATTATGTTATGGGTTACATAAAAAGGAAAGTGTTAACAGAAGTCAGAATTATGCCAATAGGCAATGAGTTACTCAAGGACCTCTATCACTTGGAGGTTTTCCTATGTCCCCAGCGCATGGCAGCAGTGGTGCTTAATAGATATCAATATATTTAACAAATGTACAATCAATCAATAGGAGAGGACTCAAGGTAGATATTGAAAGTATATTAAGATCAACATAGGTAAAGATAAGCAGAGAAAAGGGAAGAGCATATCCATTTTACCGAGAAGCTTGGCAGGGTGGGGAGGCTGTTGCCAAAGACAGTTTCAATAGCAGTGGCTCCCCAAACTTTCTGACTGAGAATGGCTTAGAGCAGAGCCAAATAGTTTACAACCTTTGATTTCTGTGCTTTCTAGCTGAAGAATTAATTAAATAAAATTAAATAAAACTCTGTGGAATTTCATGTGATGTCCCCAGGATGACTCACGTGAAGATATATGCTTTTAGATCATTTTTTTTTCTCTCTCAGGGAATTCTCATAGATGATCCTGGACTGTGTTTTGAGAAACCTTTGACCAGAGTATAGATGCTAAGTTTTATGAACTGGAAAAATGAAAAATAAGAGACCAAATGTTAGGTCTTTGGCATTTTGATATGAGAATGTTAGTATCAAATTCATTTAAAACTATCTGGAACCAAGAAGAAATAAGGCTTAGATTTTAGAACTGCTTCAGGGTATATAAAGGTTTCTCAATCTTGGTGTAACTCATGTTTGGACAGGATGATTCCTTATGGAGGGGCTCCACCCTACGTATTATAAGATATTTAACACTCTGCAGTTATAGGATGTTTCCCAGTCCTCTGTATACTTGCTAAGGCTTGCATGTTTGTGTTCCTCGAACTCATATTGAAATTTAATCTCCAATGCAATCATGTTAAGAGGTGGGACCTTTAGAAAGTACTTAGGTCATGAGGTCTCCTTTATGAATGGGATTAAGGTATTCATGAAAGAGGCTTCACACAGCCTTGGTCCCTTTTTACTCTTTTCTTCCACTATGTGAAGACACAACAATTGCCCCTCCTGCCTCTTGAGGGCACAGCAAGAAGGTCCTCACCATACATTAAACTTCCCAGTACCTTGATCTTAGACGTTCATGCCTCCATATATGTGAGAAATAAATTTGTGTTCTTTATAAATTGCCCATTTACAGGGGCTGGGCGTGTAGCTCAGTGATGGAGCTTATTATGAGGGCCTGGGTTCCATCTCAGCACCATATAAACAAAAAAAATACAGAAAATGTTTAAATTTTATAATTTATTACAGTAAAAGCTGCATTGTCATTAATCCTCTTCAAATTACCCCCCTTCATTTTGAACACATTTCTCTCATTGTTCTTGCCACTTTCTGATGCAGTTCTGGAAGCTCTTGATTCATGTCTGTCTTTAGTGAACTGTGGTGACTGAATCCATATTCTGAATCAGTTCAAATCATTCATCTTTGAAGATCATTGCTACTTTAAAGAAGAGCAAGAAGTTGAACAGTGCCAGATCTGATTAATAAAGTGAATGAGAGTACATTGTGATGATTTTATCAGCCTGCCTTTTCATTGGATGGCAGCAGCTTTCTCTTATTTTTGGTCATACCTTGTAAAAAACACAAAAGAGGACTCCTAGAAAAAGAATGACAGGATAACTGTGCTCAAAATGAG
Source organism: Hydrochoerus hydrochaeris (assembly GCA_004027455.1). NCBI lineage: Eukaryota > Metazoa > Chordata > Mammalia > Rodentia > Hydrochaeridae > Hydrochoerus > Hydrochoerus hydrochaeris. The sequence continues at coordinate 74,388 of PVLA01000250.1, read as the reverse complement.
GGGAAATATCTTGAAGGTGATTAACAGCAATGTGTCTTTTACTGCAATAAATTTTAAAATTTGAATGCCTTAAAATTTAAACATTCACCATATAGTTTGATCACACTTTATGTATGTATGCTTGTATGTATGTATATACATATACATATATAATCCATAATTTTGAGTCCTAGTTTGTTTAATAAAATGAAGGTGGAAAAAAGAATTTATTTAAGGCTCTGACTTCCCCATAAGAAAAAATAATTTCTTGAATCAGGAAAAATACAGTGATTATTGTATGGAAACATGTTGCCTATCTTTTGCACAGAGATCAATGATTATAAAATCACAAATATTAGCTGGAAGTAGCACTTATGTCTCCCAATGATGAAATGATGCCTCTAATACAGGATAACAAGAGCCATGCAACATGGGACAGTCTTAATTTGAACATTTCTAGAGGATTTTTGAACTGATATACTATGTTTATCCATTGAGGGGAGTTGCCTCTTGGGAAGGCCGTCAGATTTCCAAAGTTCATTCCCCTTTCTGTTTATCATGGGCAAGTTTTTGTCCAACACTGTAGATGCAGAAGCATACAATAAAAGTAATAATTCCTGTAATTAACCAGCAACTATTTACTTTTCTGTCAATTGTAATCATTGCAATGAGTGCATCTAACTGAACTTGACCCAGGACCACTGAATTCTGGAACTTTGAAGTAAATGTATTTGATCTTAATGGATATAAATCATTATCTGCCTTTTCATCATCTGGTATTCATATCTTGCAGCATTTGTATTCATCTTTGAGATGTCTCTGTAATGCACAGGCTTTACTTGCTCAAATTGGCCCTTATTTGCCTCACTTGGATAGGAAAAAAATTACAGTAGAGAATTCTTAGGCATCTGATTCAGTGAATACAAGGTGGTTTTGTCCATACTAGTGAATAAGGGCTAATTTGGCCTCCAAAGGACATTTGGCAAAGTCTGGAGACATTTTTTGTCACACACATACACACACACACCAAAACAAGAGAGAGGATGCAGCTGTTATCTAGTGATATGTTAGTCTGTCTGTGCTGTTATAATAAAATACCATATGTGATAAGTAATGTCTTAGTTACGTTCTTGTTGCTGGGACAGAATACCTGAAGCTCAAGGTTAAAGCAGGAAAGGTTATTTTGGCTCAAAATTTGTAGAGATTTCAGTGCATAGTCAGCTGGCTCCAGGCAGGGTGGTATGGAAGACAGTCATGGCAGGAAGAGGAGAAACAGTTTGTGGTGGGCAGAAGGTAGCAAATCAATGAAGTAGTAGAAGAAGAAAGTCCAACTTACCTTAGCAGTTTCTTTCTGACTCTTTTATACTCTATCTGGGCAACTGGGCTTGAGGTGGGCACCAAACCAACCAGTGGACTGATTTAGTAATCACACACTCTTAATTTCAGCATCACACTCTAAATTAAGCCACCTCTGAAAAAACTCTTACATGAGGTTTTTGGGGGACATCTAGACATAAGCCATAACAGATAGTTAGCCAGAGCAGAGGGAGTGGGGGTAGATTTGGTGTTGTGGATGGAATCCAGGGCCTTACACATACTAACCAAGTTCTCGACCAGGATCACTCAACACTCCTAGCTGAAATAAATTTATATTTTTTAATGCTAACTGTTTAAGAATTATTGTCCTATATTAGAGAAAATTCTCTTATCCTTGACTTTTAAAAAGTAAGGCATTAAATGAAAGTTTCATAACTCAAAATGATGACTGTCAGTAAAAAAGGATTTTCAATGAATTCTTTTTATTTCCCTCTCATAACATTAAAAATAATCAGATATAAGACTTCTATTTCTAGTAACATAATATACTTCATGCCCCAAAACTTTTCTCAATACAGTACAGCTAAAAATTCAAGAAAAAAAGGAAACATCACATTTTGCTAAGTGAAAATAAACAGACACAAAAGATCACATTGCTGTGTGACTTCTTTTTAATGAAATACCCAAGATAGGTAGAAACATAAAAACGGAAAGCAGAATAGTGTTTTCCAGGGACCAAATGGAAAGGGAAATGGAAGACTCAGTGAGTATGAAAAGAATTTCCCTTGGGGATAATGAAATTTTTTAGGAGTACATGCCATGGTGGTTGTCCAACATTGGGAAATACAAAATGCCATCAAATTTGTAAAATTCAAAATGGTTACTGTTTATGTGATGTGGACGTCACCTCAATAAAAATATACAAAAAATATCTTTTTAAGTTTAAAACCAAATTAACAAAGTGATAGAATTCCCAAAGGATCCAACAAAGGGAGCAGATGGACATACAGGAATTCATCTGAAACTACAGCTATCCTGGCGGCTCTGATGATTTTCCTAACAAGGGAATCTGATTTTAAGGGCAGCACTGGGACAGAAGGCATAGCTATGGGCCTATGTGACATAAATTATTGGAACTGAGACCTGTAATAGAAACCCAAAGCTTAAAGGAATGAATTAAAGAAGTCCTGATTAGACACCAGCAAATTGCACTGAAGATATAAACAAAGGAACATGTCTTGACCTGGGATTTATATTTGAATAAAGCAAGCCAAATGAAACAGCTCTATAACAGCCAGTTACAATGAATGATAGTAATGGGGAAAGGTAACAGGTAAAGTTTTACAGTGAAAGGGATAACTATTTATCTCTTCAAACAATTAACTAAAATCAAACAAAATGACAAAAATATAAGGTTTTGAAATCAAAAGAGATTATTGAATTTGAAGTAAAAATGGAAAGAATTAAAATATGTAAAGATGATTCAAAAAGCAAAAGTTTGGTAGGTGATATATAGCTTAGTGATAGGGCCTATGACTAACATGTAGTGGGCTCTGGGTTCAATCCCCAGCACTAGGGGAAATAAGTCTATAGATAATCACGATTTACTTGTTTGCTTTTTGTGGTGCTGGAGATTGAACCTAGGGCCTCATGCATGTTAAGCAAGCATCCTACCACAGAGATAAACCATCCCAGACTAAAGAGAAGGGTTTTAAGTACAGAAAAGAAAATAGGGACACTAATTCTTAGAAAAAAATAATTTAAAACAAATTAAGCAGACTAAGAGCATACACAAGCAATGCAGAAATGCTAAGCTACAAATAATTTTATAATAAAGTAAATTTATACCTAATCATGGTACAAACAGAAAATAACAGCCATATAGCTAGCAGCACTGTGGAGGGGAAGTCAAATCTAGAGTGAAAAACTCTGGCCACACCCATGGAAGCCTGAATAGCAGAGTACAAATTCCAGAGGTGAAAGCCTATCCTTTGGTTATTCACCAGATTACCTGAAAACCAAATACCCCCTAGTCCAAACACACAGACAGACAGACACACACCCACACCCACAATAATACAAGAGAGAGGTTTCTCTCATACCACATGGCTTACAAATGACAGAGCTGTTAGTTACATCACCTTTGGTCTTTAGAAGTTAATAACATAGATTTCTATCATGTTCTTGAATTCTCATCTCCAAGAAAACAAATGGTGAAGGAACTTATTTTCTTGACTTTGAAATCTCAGAAGTGTTCTGTATTGTTAGAAGAAAGAATGAATTAAGACAAATTCTAACCTTTTTGCTCAAACCAAAAACACCAGAGCTGGGTAAGAGTGCTCAGACAGAGGCAGGGAGGACACAGGGGCCAAAGTGTGCAAGGAGAGGGCAGCAGTGCCTATGTGGGCACTCAACAGGGAGCAAGTGATGCTCGCTTTCTCCCCAGGATCATCAACTCTCCTAAAAATAGAAATCCCCAAGACACTGCTGCAAAATTTCAGAAAGCTAAGATTACACTAGTTTGGAGATCATCACTGAGCCTAGCATTAGGTCTTCATGCTTTTTAGGTATTAATATGCCCTGTCTTTTACAAAACAATGACACTTGAGAAAAAAATTTGACAACCTTAAATCAAGTAATCAATTGATCATTACTATTATTTTTACAGAAATTGCATTAGACTATGAAATGACAAAGTCAAGTGTCCTGAATTTGAGGGGAAAAGAAAAAAACCTTAATAAAAGAGCACCAGCAGCCACATTTGTGTGTGTGTATGACAGGTATACACACCTAAAAAATTAAAATAGAACAAAACAAAAAAGAACAACAAAGAGAAATTGGAAAGTCAGTGTAGAACTATGGAAGCTTTGGAAAGGCATTCAGAGAACATAGAGAAGGGAGACCAGAATTGAGGAGGCTGGAGAACATCAAAACATCTCAGGTCTATATAAGTAGGTGCTTACTTTAGCCTGGGTTGCTCTAAAAAGCAGAGCCTGGGACAACTCACCTGAAGTGTCAGCTGTATACATTGGTCATATAGAAAGATCCAAAAGCATCTGTTGAACTCATAACAAACCAGAGTTTACAAGGGAAACTTCAACTAGATGTTATATTCTTTCCACAAATCTTTAAAAACTGGCTTAATTCTGGAAACAGCTTAAGCAGGCAAGTGTTCTTTTAATATGCCATGTGCCCAGATGACACTATACCTGAAGCCTCAGGGTTTCTCACTTCCCACGGTCCCTAATGTCCTCTCAGTTTTCACAATGGCTGCAGTGACCTGCTCTCTGCATAATTACTTAATAATTCAGTCTCAAGTGTTACTGTAACGAGACTCCCATGATCCAGACTGGCTCAGGCCCAGCCTGGAACAAGTGAAAACAGCCACATTGGTACAGACTTACTGAAGTTACAGAGCATTTTCACATCAAAGTTCTCATCTGACTCTCACATCAAACCTGGGAGAGTAGGTTCCAAGTGGTAAAAGTGACAATTATATTCCAGTGGTAACTTAGTGACCCATTCTTATGACATTAGAATTTCTGACAGTGTTCTTTCCTTTTGAATATTCTGCTTCTTTCTTACAATGATTTGAAAACAGATCTGAGGCAAAAATTACTCTCTTCCTACAAGTTAAAGCTAGACCATTGCACTATAACCAGCTCCTGTCACATTTGTCAGTGTGACTCCAGTAAGGTACTTCATTTTCATTGCATAACAGAATGACATCAATCTTGCCTATGTTGGGAAAGAAAAAAAATGTTGGGAAGACATGTATTGCCTCACAGAATATGGGGATATCTAAAGATCTAGGCTAATGAATAAACAGGAGTTACAGGGCTATATTACAGGGCTGGCTAGATTATCTTTAAGTGACTTAAATCAATAAAGGCTTATTTCTTTAAATCACATGTGCACCCTGGAGTGACAGAAGATTCTGCTCAATGTAGTCATGCAGGGCTCTAAGCTGATAAAGCGTCCACTATCTCAAACACTGTTGGTGGCCATGCCAGAGGGAAAAGAAAACTTTGGAAGCTTTCACCTAACAAATTAGGTTCTCAGCCCTGAAGGAACATGCGTGTCTTTAGACCAGCTCATTGGTCACATATAGTCATGTGGCACCACTCAATCACAAGGAAGCCAGAAAATGAAATTGTGCTATGTAGACAGAAGAAGGATTGGAAACAGTTGGAAAAACTTCACCAAGGACTATCAAACTCATGCAGAAGGAAAGTTCCCTAGTTAGAGTGTAACCACTGGACACTGTTGATCATCATAGGCATTGCTAGAGTAAATCTTGAGTGACCTCTATCACTCATTCTGTATTCAAAGTCCTGAATTCATTATGAATTCAAAATGCATATTAACTGATTGAGCTGGGACCATATGAATGTACCCTAGCAGCCAGGACCTGTTTCCTTCTATGTCATTGTGTGAAATCCATGAAAGATTCTAAAATTGTAAGAAAAATATTTAGTTCCTGGGGAGTCTAAAAGGAGGGAAATTTCCACTACATGATAAATATCTAATACATATGACTTTCAGGAGAAAGTAGTAAATAGTTATGTGCAAGTAGTCCTGTTCCAAGTGTCATTCTTATGTGTTTTCTACATAGTATGGAAATCAGTGTCACATAGGCCATTCAATTTATCTCCATTCATGTGAGCTAGGCAACAAATGTTAAGTGAGATACTGTCTGCTTCCAGGCACTCTAAAGGTACCAAGATGATCAAGACATGGTCTCTATATTCTGTTAAAGAAAGTAAATGTTAAACAAGTAATTTCAGTACAGTGTGGTAAATCCTTATGTAGAGATTAATGCTCAGGGATGGGGAGAACAGGCAGCCAGCTCACCACCCTGGTAAGTGGCTATGGGCCTCACAAGCCCCTGCTGCTCCAGAGAGAGAATTATTGGCTTTTTCTGAGCTTTGCACCATGTTGGAACTTGGGCCGTTGCGAGAACAGGCAGCCAGCTCACTGCCCTGGTAAGCAGCTGTGGGCCTGCTGCAGGCTAAGAATCAAACATCAATCCATATCCCCCCCTCATAGCAAGTAGGAGCCAGAGGTCTGTGTATCTCTTGGGAAGAACATATTCAGTGTGGCAAGTAAGGGGGATTTCCTTCTACCATCTCTTTGAAGGCAAATATTTTTATCACTGTTTTGCTCAGTCCTGATTAATAGTACTTACTCTATTCAATATTCTGTTTTTAAAAGTTCAGTATTTCCTTCTATTGTGCTCTACCTGATTGAAAGAACAGCTAATGTAAACAGAACAGGATGTACTATTATGCCTATTGCTGTTGCCTGGTGACCTGCTGTGAGGTTTTGTGCCAATTTCACTGTACTGTCTCAGATGGCTCTGATCTGTCTTGTTCTGCTGTATTTTGCTACCTTCAAAAAAAATAGATAACAAAGTAACAAAATACCTCCAAAAAACTCCCAACTCCACCAAAGCTGGTCCATGGGGAATAGATGAGGAAAACCTCAAAAACAAAGCAACAGAATAATATAAGGTGATTAAAAAGTAAATAACAACAACAAAACAGATCAGTAAGGTACTGAGCAATCTGAAACAAGATATAACTAAACAGATAATGGACTTAAAAAGTGAAAGAAGGAAAAGAAAATGCTCTAAAGGATATAACTGCATTTATCTTCAAGTGTGTAAGATTAATAACCATGCTGCTAAGTTTTTATTGGATCATCGAATGGAACTATTTGCAGCCTCACTGTTTAAATGTCCACTTTGTATGTTTTAATTTTGTGACTTGAACAACAATGTCTAAGAAGACAATATGTAATTTATCAACTAGTGATTTCTTACTGTTTATTTTTTTCTCTGAATTTCTGTATTGTTTCTACCCTTTTTTCTCTTTTGCTTTTTTTCTCTTTAAATAAAATTTTTAAAAAATGCTAAGGGATGGCATTGGCACAAAGTATAATTAACTTTATGAGGAAGGGAGTGAGACGCATTAGCCAGGAATGACCATTCTGGACAGACACTCTACTGGGGGAAGCTTCTCAGCACCTGCCTTGGGCAGAGATAGATAATGAAGCATATCAGGGACACATAAAAGCTGACAGAGCTGAGGCTGAAGAGGGAGGCCAAAGTCAAATCAGCAGAGCATTTTTCTAGCCTTGCTCAGCGTAAACAGGGCCTTGATGGCAGTTGGAGTGCTTACATTAAGAGTAGTTTGGTTGGTCCAGACTAAGGGAGAGATAGATTGGCACCTGTATATTGGTACTTCCCTCGAGAAGGGCAGGAATTTCCAAAAGCCAACCCAGTAGGATGGGTGGAGAGCCCAAATTGCATGTTCAGGGTCACTGACATCCAGCAAGATAAGGGAAGGTCATTCACACTAGTGTAGGAAGTCACTAAACTGGAGTCAGACATTGGGCAATGCCCATGGTTGGAAGGTGTGAACTCACCACACTCTACCAGTTGGTGACAGGTGCAAGGGAAGCACAAAGCTAGATGCTGCAGCCTGCAGCTTGAGGTTTGTAGCAGTGACTTGAAGGAATCAGTATTTGACAACTAGTTCAATTTAGACAATCTCCAGAAAAGTCAAAACAGAAAACCAAAAAGTGAGGGAACAAATTCTAGGTCAGTCTAAACAATTTACAGAGGTGATCCTATCAGGAATATTTACTGGATTGATTTGTCTTTTCTTTTCACTGGAAACCAGGGCCTCATACTAGACAAGTGCCCCACCACTAAGCTACAGTTCCAGCCCAGAATTTATCTATTAAAGATCTAATTATAATAGTGTATGAAACATGAGTGAATGATCTAGATTGATAGTGAAGAACATGGCACACACATGCAGCCAGCTGTTTATTATTGTTGAAAGCTCTAAAAGGTTCCCTGTCACAGACCTAGATGGCCTAATTCAAGTCTTGAAAGAAGCAGAGGTACTCAGCATGTTGCCAGCCTGAATTAGGATAATTGACTCTCAGAGAGAGTTGTATCCAGAGCACACCCAGCAAAAGGTTGACTCAAATTCTCAGGCATGTCCATTACTGAAACATGGTTCTGTAAAGACAGTACCATGGCTTTGCTGCAGGAAGAAAAAAAAAGATTGTACTATGTATCCAGAAGGATTGTAAACAGTTTGAAAGGAGAAGAAAAAAGAAGGAACTTGGGGACAGAGAGCCAGGCTTCACAAATGTAATTAGAAGTGATGAACATGATGAAATTCAGAAAATATAGGCCTTTGCTACAACTATCTATATTCTAGGTCTGCTGGTAAATCATTCTCATCCAACCTTCTATATCTTCTAGGTTTGCTCAAGATGAAAACAATTAAGTACATATTCCCTAACATGTGTAATGTCAGCTTTTCATTATTGTTACCAAGTACCTGACATGCACAACTCAAAGGAAGTAAAGTGTATTTTGGCCCACAGCTTCAGAGGCCAGCTGGCTCTAAGAAAGAAGAATTTTGGTGGAAGTGTGTGGAAGAGGAAACTGCTCAGTTCATGGCAGCCAAGCAACAGAGTGAGAATGGAAAGCCAAAGAAGAAGGGGCCAAGGACCAGATAACTACCTGAAGTCAGGCCTGCATGACACACCCAGACACATACACTAGTGTGTTTTACCAAACCCTTGGGCATTTCTCATGTCAGTCAATTTGACGGTCAAGATTAATTATCATAGTATGGTACTCCCATCCCTTTATCTTGTCCCTACCTATCTCAGCCTTAATCTGCTATGCTTCTTCCTCATATTTAATCCTCTCATTCTGCCACACTCTTTGCTATTCTTATCTCTGTGCTTTTGTCAAAGGCACCCTCCCAATTTAGAATTAGGACTGATGGATTTAGAAAGTAAAAACACAGGATATCTGATTAAATTTGAATATCAGGTAAACAAATTGTGTGTGTGTGTGTGTGTGTGTGTGTGTGAGACCCATACCTTGTGCAGTATCTGGTACATATTTATCCTAAATGTTGCCTGTTGTTTGTATGAAATTGAAATTGGCCTGTGTCCCATATTGTACTTTGCCAACTGCTTTGATTTGAATGTCTCCCAAATTTCATGTGTTAGAAACTTAATCACCAAATTCATGTGTTGATGGTGTGGTGGATTAACTAATGGTCATCTTGTAACACCCAACTGAACTGAATCAGTATGGTTCTGGGTGTGGATGGCCCACTTGAGGACTGCTACCACCAGTATAAAAGGAGAACTAGCAGGGAAGATGGCATGCTATTGATTCTTTCAGAGAAGCTTGTCATCCTGGTTTTCCTGATAGGAACTCAATTGTTCTTGTCAGAGGATCTCAGGACCTCATTGTTCCTGAGGATGGCTGCGGTCCTCTTCAGGGGAGCTCTAGTCCTTACCTTGAGTGTCATTTCCTGGCTCCAGTGCAGATCTCTCAGTCTGCTGGCACAGATCCTTCATCCCACTGGTGCAGATTTCATTGTTTCCATGTTTGGGCCTTCCCAGTGCAGATTCTTGATACAAACTTGCATGAGTCATTGTCATGGACTCTAGGTCTCCAGCTGGACCTGTAGAGGACATTACCATGGGATTCAGGTTTTCAACTGGGCTCATGCAGGACATTGCCGTGAGTCCTGGGCCCTCAGCTGGATTCTTGGGTCTCTAGTATATGGACAGTTCTCTCACACTGTTTTGCATTTGACTCTTTATATATGTGCCCCAATGTTATAGCAGTACACTTTGTAAAAGCTAGATCTTAGAAGTAACCCAAATACCCATCAACCAAGGAACAGATAAAAAGGATGTGTTTCTTTTTACATAACGGAGTATTAACCATAAAGAAAGATAAAATTGAGACAATAATAGCTAAATGGATGGACCTTGAGACCATAATCATAAGTGAAATAAATTGGACACAAGTGTAAATATTATATTATCTCTCTGGGGTGAGAAACTGAAAATGTAAAAAAGATCATAAATGTACAACAGATATTGTGAAATTGGTGAATATTATAAAATAATCCTGTAACTTATGTGTCCTATATTAAATCTATTTCCCTGTAAACCCTGACTACAACAGATAGTATTTGGGAGCAGGGCCTTTGCGGAGTAATTAGAATTAAGTAGGATCATTGGGGTGAGATTCCCATGATAGATCTGGTGACTTTATAAGAAAGGAAGGAAAGACCTGAGTTAGTGTATTTGCCCTATCTCACCATATGATGCTCTCTGCCATGTTAGGGTGCAGCAAGAAGATCCTTACCAGATGCTGAGCAGATGCCAACACTGTGCTCTTGTATTTTCCAGTCCCCAGAAACATGAGTTGAATAAACTCCTACTTTTTATAAATTACCTGGTCTTGGATATTTTTTTATAGCAAAAGAAAATGGGAACACTTTCTTTCTCACTATCTGTGATCTATTTCAAATGTGATGTTTTCTAGGAAGCTCTCTCTAAACCCAGAGTTGGCTGGAATGCTCCCTTCTGAAAACCTCTAGGCTGGTGCTTTTGTCTCCATTCTTGCATACAGCATATGACAGTGAAGTTATCTTTTTTTATTTAAAGTGAAAAAAAGGAAAAATGTAGAAATATTACAGAATTTCAAGAAAAGAAGATAAACAGTAAAAAATCACTAGTTGATAAATTACATATTGTTCTTTTAGAAATAGTTTTTCAAGTTACAAAATTAAGGCACACAAAGTGGACACTCAAGCAGTGACAGTGCAAACATCTGTCAACGATCCAACAAGAACCTAGAAATATGGTCATCAATCCCACACAATTAAACATACATTCAACTATATCTTTTATAGCGCTTCCTATTTCCTCTTTTTTTACAATAGCAATTATACATTTTTAAAATTTTATTTAAAGAGGAAAAAAAGGCAAAACAGAAAAAAGGGTAGCAACAATACAGAATTCTAAAAGCAAGAAAGAAAAACAAATTAAAAAAAAGGAAAATGAAAAAAAGCCCAACTAAAAAATCAGTAATTTATAAATTACATACTGTCATCCTGGATGTAGTTGTTCAAGTTACAAAGTTAAAGGGTACATAGTAAACATTCAAACAGTCAGACTACAAACAGTTCTGCTCAAAGATCCAACAAACATTCAGCAATATGGTCATCTATTTTACATACTCAAACATACATGCAGTTATATCCCTTAGAGCACTTTCTTTTCCTCTCTTTTTTACAATAGCAATTACACATTTTGGTTTTCTTACACTTTTAGTTCTTTACTTTTTTCATTAAAGACACAATACGATATTTATAAATATAATTCTTATTTATTTCACTAATGAGGATAGTCTCAAGTTGTCGCCATTTACCTATGAAAGCATCAAGATCATCCTTTTTGTAGCTGAGTAATATTCCATTGTGTAAAAATGCCACATCTTTTTCATCCACTCTGCAGTTGATGGGCATCTTGGTTGTTTCCAGGATTTAGCTATCACAAATTGTGCAGCTATGAACATGGGTGCACATATATCACTGTGATATGAACTTTTCAGTTGTTCAGGGAAAATACCAAGGAGGGGAATAGCTGGATTGAATGGGGCTTCCAATCCTGGTCTTCTGAAAATTCTCCATATGGATTTCCATAATGGATGCACCAGTCTACATTCCCACCAACAGTGGAGCAATGTTCCTTTTTCCCTGCAGTCTCACCAGCATTTATTATCAGTTGATTTATTGATGGCAGCTATTCTTTCCAGAGTGAGGTGAAATCTCAATATTGTTTTAATTTGCATTTCTTGAATGACCAATGATGGTGAACATTTCTTCATGTCTTTATTTGCCATTTGTATATCTTTCTCTGAGAACTATGTGTTCATTTCAGATGCCCATTTTTGAAGAGGGTCTTTGAATTTGGGGGGCTTGGACTCCAAGGTTTAGCTTAGTTGGCTAAGGTCCCACTCGGTAAATGTCAAGTTGTGAGTTCCATCCCAGATGCAGCAAACACACACACACACACACTGAATTTGGGGGGCTTGATGTTTTTCAATTCTTTATATGTTCTGGACACAAGTCCTTTGTCTGAGAGGTTGCTGGCTAAAATTCTTTCCCACTCTGTGGGATTTCTTTTCACTCTTTTGGTGATTTCCTTTGAAGTACAGAAACCTTTCAATAATACGAGATCCCATTTGTTGATTCTTTGAAGTGCTTCCCGTGCAGTTTGCATTTGGTTCATGAATTCTCTGCCTACCCTTATGTCTCCAAGACTTCAACCTACCTGGTCTTCCAGTAGATTTAGTGTTTCTGTTTTAATATTGAGGTCTTTGATCCATTTATACTTTAGTATTGTGCATGATGATAGGCTTGGATCTAGTTTCAGTCTTCGACATGTAGAGAGCCAATTTTTCCAACACCATTTATTAAAGAGACTTTCTTCCAGTGGACATATTTAGCCCCTTTCTCAAATATCAGGTGGCTGAGTGTCTTTGTGGTTGTGCTTGCATCTTCTAATATGTTCCATTGATCCTCATGTCTATTTCTTTGCCAGTACCAAGCTGATTTTATCACTGTGGCTTTATAGTACTGTTTCAAGTCAGGAATTGAGATGCCTCCTGCCTTGCTTTTGTTGCCTAGAATTGCCTTTGCTATTCTAGGTTTCTTCTGTTTCCAAATGAATTTTAGGAGTGTTTTCTTTAAATCTGTGAGGTATGTCAATGGTATTTTGATTGGGATTGCATTAAATCTGTATAACAGTTTTGGGAGTATGGACATTTTCACAATGTTGGTTCTTTCTAACCAAGAGCAAGGAATGTCCTTCCATTTTCTAATATCCTCTTCAATCTCCTTTTTCAGGGTAGTATAAATTTCAGCATATAGGTCTTTTACATTTTTAGTTAGGTTGATTCATAAGTATTTCATTTTTTACATGTTATTGTAAAGGGTGATATTTCCATAATTTGTCTCTCAGTGAGTTTTTTGTTTGTGTACAGGAATGCTATTAATTTTTGAGCATTGACTTTGTATCCAGCTACACTGCTGAACTTGTTTATTACCTCTAGCAGTCTTTTAATGGAGTGTTTTGGGTCTTCTATATAGAGTATCATGTCATCTGAAAATAGTGATAATTTAAATTCTTCCTTTCCTATTTTTACTTCTTTTATTTCTCTCTCTCTTGTGAGATTCACCTTGCTAGTGTTTCCAGAAGGATATTGAAAAGGAGTGGTGATAGTGGACATCCTTGTCTTGTTCCTGATTTTAAAGTGAAAGCTTTCAGTTTTTGTCCATTTAGTATAATGTTGGCTGTTGGTTTGTCATAGATGGCCTTTATAAGGTTGAAGTATACACCGTGTATTCCAAGTTTCTGAAGGGTTTTTATCATGAACATGTGTTGGACTTTATTGAAAGTTTTTTCTGCATCTATTGAGATGACCATGTGGTTTTTGTTTTTGGCTCTGTTGATATGGTATGTTACATGTATTGGTTTGCATATGTTAAGCCATCCCTGCATTCCTGGAATGAACCCCATTTGGTCATGATGTATAATCTTCTTGATGATTTGCTGCATTCTATTTCCCAGTATTTTGTTGAGAATCTTTGCATCAATGTTCATTAGTGAGATTAGCCTATAGTTCTCTTTTTTGGTTGCATCTTCCTCTGGTTTTGATATCAGAGTAAGACTTGCCTCTAGAAATGATTTAGGGAGGATTGCTTTTTTCTCAATTTCATTGAAGAGTTTAAGGAGTACTGGCATCAAATCTTCTCTAAATGTCTTGTAGAATTCAGCTGTGAATCCATCAGGACCTGGGCTTTTCTTTCTTGGTAAGTTTTTAATTACATTTTCAATTTCAATAGCTGATATTGGGTTGTTCAAAATTGCTATATCTTCTTGGGTAGTTCATATATTTCTAGAAATCTGTCCATTTCTTCTGTGTTTTCCACTGTATGTTAGTAGGGATTTTGAAAGTATGTATTCATGATCTTTTGATTTCCATGGGATCTGTAGTAATTTCTCCCTTTTCAGTTCTTATTGCATCAATTTGTGTTTTTTCTTTCTTTCTCTTGATAAGGTTAGCTATGGGTTTGTCAATTTTGTTTATTCTCTCAAAAAACCAGCTTTTCAATTCATTAATTCTTTGTGGGTTTTTTTAGTTTCAATTGTATTGATTTCTGCTCTAATCTTTACAATTTCCTCTCTTCTATGAGCTTTGGGTTTAGCTTGCTCTTCTTTTTCTAGAAGCTTGAGATGGAGCATTAGGTTGTTTATTTTTGCTCATTCTGTTTTCTTGATATGACAATTTATTGCTATACATTTCCCTCTTAAGATCTCTTTCATTCCATCCCACAGATTACAGTATGTTTTTTCTATATTTTCATTGAATTGTAGGTATTGCTTTATTTCTTCTTTAATTTCATCTGTGGCCCACTGGTTGTTCAAAAAGCTGTTATTTAATTTCCATATATTTATGCAGGTTTTACAATTTCTTTTGCCATTAATTTCCAATTTCATTGCAATTTCAGTGCCATTAATTTCCAGTTTCCAATATGGTCAGATTTTCTGCATGGTATGATTTCAATACCTCATTTACTTAAGAATGTTTTATGGGATAATATATGGTCTTTTTTGGAGAATGTCCCATGTGCAGCTGAGAAGAATGTGTATTCTGATGTGGTTGGGTGGAACACTCTGTAAACATCAATTAAATCCAATTGCTTACAGGTATGATTCAATTCTGTTGTTTCTTTGTTGACTTTTTGTCTAGTTGATCTATCTCTTTGTGACAATGGGCTTTTAAGATCTCCTGTTATAATTGTGTTCTTGTGTATTTGGTTTTTCATGTC
The DNA here is from genome assembly GCA_004027455.1 of Hydrochoerus hydrochaeris. Lineage (NCBI taxonomy): Eukaryota > Metazoa > Chordata > Mammalia > Rodentia > Hydrochaeridae > Hydrochoerus > Hydrochoerus hydrochaeris. The sequence goes on along the minus strand of PVLA01000250.1, from coordinate 59,353 downwards.
CATTAGTACCTTACGTAGTTGGGTGCTCCTGTATTTGGTGCATATATATTTATAATTGTTAATTCTTCCTCTTGTATTTTTCCACTAACAAGGATGAAGTGACCTTCTCTATCTCTTTTAATCATTTTAGGTTTAAAGTCTGCAAATAGAATAGCTGCCCCTGCTTTTTTCTGGGTTCCTGTTTCATGGAATACTGTTTTCCATCCTTTGACTTTTAATCTATGAGTTTGCTCTTGGGTCAGATGTGTTTTGTTTCTTGATCCATTCTGTCAATCCATTTCTTTTTATAGGTGAATTAAGGCCATTTATATTGATGGATATCACTGATATGTACTGGGTCGACTTTGTCATGTTATGCTCCAGTTGTTTCTTTCTGCTTTTCCTCTTATTTAATTGCTTATCCTATCTGGTGGTTTCTTTCTGTTGTTGTTTTGGGGATTGTGGTCATTTTTACCTCTGTGTAGTATGTCTTTCAATACTCTTTCTCAGGTTGGCTTGGTGGATGTGAATTTCTTCAGTTGTTCTTTGTTATGGAAGTATCTTGTTTCTCCATTGAATCTGAATGAAAGTTTTGCTGGGTACATCAGTCTGGGTTGAAGGTTGTTTTCTTTCAGAGCTTGAAATACCTCACTCCAAGCTCTTCTTGACTTGAGGATTTGTGCTGAAAAGTCTGCCATGAATCTAATGGGCTTTCCCTGTCAGGTGAGTTGTGTCTTTTCTCTGACAGCTTTTAGTATTCTGTTTTTATGCTATATGTCTGAGATCTTAATTATTATGTGTCTGAGTTGGATTTATGTTGATTGTGACTGTTTAGTGTTCTTTATGCCTCACTTATCTGCATATCAGATTCTTTCCCCATGTTTGGGAAATTTTATGGTATTATTTCTATAAATACATATGTGATTTGCCTGGACTCCTTTATCTTCTCTAATGCCCATCATTCTTATATTGTTGCTCTTGGCATCATCATGAAGTTTCTGGATTGTGATTTCATGCTGCTTTGTTATTTTTAAAAGTTCTATCCTTTCCTGGTCACTAATTGTGATCCTGTCCTCAAGGTCTGAAATCCTATCCTCAGCTTCCTTTAGGCAGTTTTGCACACTTTCAATAGAATTTTTTGTTTCTTGGATGTGTCTTTGAGTTTGTTTCATGAATTCTGCTTGTTTTCTATATTGTTCATTCAAAGTTTCAATCAGTTTCCCATGCTCATGTCCTTTTTCTCTAGTTCTTTAACTGCATTCAACAACTCCTTTACTAAAGTTGTTATTTCTATCTTTACATGGGAGAGTACTTCTAATTTGATTTCCTCTGTAGCTTGATGCAGTTGTTTTTTTATTTCACTGGCTATCTTTTCAGAGTTTCCTGGTGTATTACTTTTGTTGTCCTCTATTTCAGTGTCTCCTACACTTGCTTCTGGTGAACTATATGTTTGGGACTGCATTTTACTTTTTCATTTTGTCATTTTTCACTCTGCCCGGTGTTTTCTATGTGTAGGACAGGATCACACACACTCTTTTCAGACACTCCAAAGTCTTACAGTTAGTTGGAGGGGGTTTTACTACTGGCCCTATTTATCCCCTGTACACCTCTATTTTCGGGGCATACTCATTACACTGATACAGTTAATCCACTGTAGTCCAAGGTTCGCCACCTGGGAGCAACGTTCCAAATTTTTTCACACTAACTAGAGCCTGCTGAAGTCTTCTGATGTTTCAGGTGGGAAGGCGGGCCCAGCAGAAGCAGCCCAGGGCAGTTTTCAGTCTTGGGCCTCCTTGATGTTCCAGGTGATAGGGCTGGCCCTGGGGGAGGTTCCAGGCAACTTATGCCTGATACAGGCTTCCACCCAAGTTCCAGGTGGCAAGGTAGGCCCTCAGGGAAGGTTCCTGGTAGCTTACCCCTGATGTAGGCTTCTGCTAAGTTCCCGGTGGCCAGTAAAGTTATCTTTGAAGGTGTATTTTGACCTCCATTACCCTATAAGTTTCCTCAGAACCTGATGAAGCATGAACTTTGGGCTCTCATCATAAAGTTGCTTAATAAATGATGGTTGCCCTAAATTAATATCTGGAGAAGTATACGGTTGGTCCTACACATCCATGAGTTCTACATACATAAATTCAATCATCTACCAAAAATATATGAGAAAAAATATGCCTGTACTGACATGTGCAGACTTTGTTGCCATTATTCCTTAAACAATAAAATAAAACTATATGTAACATTTACATTACATTAGGTATTATAACTAATCCAGAAATAATTTAAAGTGTACTGGAGGATGTGCATAGCTTCTATGAAAATATTATGCCATTTTATATTAAGAAATTTAAGCATCTGGGAATTTGGCAAGGAGATCCTGGAACTAATCTCCCATGGATACAGAGGGATGACTATATTTTTAGCCTTACAAATGAATGTCACAAACATACAAGCCTAAAGTAATTTAAAGAAAAAAACCTTGTTATTTTATTCTCTGTTTCTCAGGTGATAAAAAAAAAAAAAACAAGACTTTCTAACAGCGGAGGCCATACCTTACACCAGTGCAGGGTGAAGGTAAAAGACAGTTGTAAAGAGCTTTAAGAAATCAGATAACACTCTCCATAAAGCAACAAGGTTCAAACAATGGAGAAGTTTGACCTTTGAATGTAAATATGTGTTTGCTATGTGACTTTACAAAAAAAATACTTTGCATTTTTTCTATCTCAGGGTGCTACTGAAACAATAAGAAAAGGTGAAGCATTTAGTGCTTTAAGAAGAAAATCATTATGGCAAAGCATTAAATAGCCTAGTAAGGAAATCTAGCTCCTCTCCTCAAATTGAGATGGAAACCATCATAGAAAATGATAATGTAGCCAAGAATCAAATGTCCTTTATTAGTTCAAAGCTACTACTTTATAGATAAAAATTAAGATCCAGGCAGGCTTAGTGACTTGCCTAAGGTCAGAAATTAATTGGTAACTAAGGGCTAAAAGTCTTCTGATCCCTAGTCCATAGTGTATGGAAAACTCATATGGAAGATTACAATGGCATTAAGGAATCCAGTGAAGCTTTTGCTAGAGGATTTTATTATCAAAATTTTCTTGGGCTATATTTTAGTGACAGAGTGCCTGCCTAGCAGGTTCAAGATCTTATGTTTGATCCTCAGCACTGAAAACATGCTTTCTTTTCTCTTACCTTATCTAGTTCATTCTTTTAAAAAAGAAAAATTTAAAAAAGAAAAAATAAGCCTCACCCTTACCAGTTTGTGCCTTGTATATTTAAAGGAATCTTGTATACTATTAAGTTAATCCATAGGTCTTCTCACTCTCAGACAAAAACAAACAACTTCATGAAGTTTGTTCTCCTGGAAATTTCCTCTATTCCCTTGGGTCTTCAACTCCTTCTTAACTAAGAGACTAGAATGAATATGACATTTTAAAATGAATTTTCCCAGTTTGAGAATAAAGGAAGAACCACTTTTATCTATTCTTTATTATATATCCCTATACATGCTACATTTACATTTCCTTTAAAGAAAAAAGTAGGAACTAACTTTTACCCACTCATGATTATGCCTTTCATTCTGAACCATGATAGCTTTTCTATCAATAGCAAAGGCTCAGTGAGGCCCCAAGGCCTCTGCTGTGTGACTTTGCATTAATGTGTCACATGCCCTACACCTTAAGGGTGTCTTTCACCAAATATTAGGCTTACACTCTTCTATTTTCTATTCTTATGCCCTGCTCTTAGGTGTATTTTTTTAAGATCCCAAAACCACAAGCTTGTAGGCTATAAAACTTATCCAAGGCAAATTATATCAAATATCAAAGAATTTAAGTCTAGCATTCCCCCTTGGCTGATTCTTACTCAATTTTCAATATGCATTTTATTTAATCTCCTCAGCTATTTAGTATAGGTTGTCCTTATTTTAATCTAAAAATCTCTAATTGCACTGCAATAACACCAGTTTATCTTCTTAGAGACATTTCCTTATAAATTTAGTTCATAATCTTTTAAAGTACGTAATTCCTATATCTTAATTTAAAGAAGTCAAGCAAAAAATATTGCAATAGCATTTATAAGCTGTACTATTGAAGATCACAATCAATATTAAAATCACTTTTAATCTAACATAAGAACTTTTTCTACTAATCCGTAATTTTTCCACAAACATGCAGTGAAATAATTTGTTGAATACTTTGTTGAATTTGAAATTCACTAGTTTTCTGAATCCTTTGCCTACAGGTCCCATTAACATTATCAATAAAGATTAAAATGTTTGTCTTGTATCTTAGTGAACTCATTCTGTCACTCAACAATAATGACTTCCTGGTGTGTGTCCCAAACCATCCCTTTGCTGTCTGCTTTAGAGATTTCTTTCAAGCACTTTCTTCCCTGGTTTCCAGGCCTCAAATTTTTGTTCCTTTTGGAAAATGAAAACATTTTTCCAACTCCAAACTAGATTCATATTTTATTTCCATATTGTCTGACAAAATGCATTGATCATTTGACTTCTATGGATTGCTAAATTAAGCATGGGATTCTTGCATTGTCTTTGAACTTGACTGGAATGTATCCAGAACCTTAGCATTCAAATGATCCATTTGTCTATGGTAATGTAATAACTAATGTTTACTGTGTACCGGGAAGTGTGCTAGGCTCTTTAGAAAGATAATTTCCTTTAATTTTTACAACACTATTTTAATTGCTATTCTTAGCCCATTCTGTGGTGAGAAACAGGGACTTAGAGATTTTACAGTCCATGATGATCAAAAAACCAGAAAAAATAATTGTCAAAGCAGAAAGTAGGATAGATACAGAATGAGGGGTTAAAATCTGCCTGGACTTACAGAGGCTTTAGTGGCTTTTTAGTTCCTATTTCCAATACTTTCCTGGGCCCCAATTTTTTAAAAAAAAATTCTCAACCTAGCTCTAAATGGCACCTATTACTTAAAAGTTAAGTGCTAGGAAACAAATGCAGCGGTGCACACCTCTTGTCTCAGTTATTCAGGAGGCTGTGGTGAGAGAACCACAGGTGGATCACTTGAACCCATGAATTTTGAAACCAGACTAAGCAACATACCAAGGCCCCTCATTTTAAAATAAGAAGGGAACCCAAGGTCTGCAACGAAGATCAAGGTGGAGTGATAGGCAGAAGCAAAACCATGTTGAACCTTGCGTATCAAGAGTAAAGAATTTTAAATGCACATAAAGGGGGAAATTAATCCTAAATGTAGTAAATATAAAATCAAGAAAATAAATATTTGGTAATTAAGATGAATAATATTTTGAGGCAGTATTGAACATTGAACCCAGGACCTTTGCACTGAGTCCTCATCCTCAGTCTTTATTTATTTATTTTTTATTTATTTATTTTGGAGACAGTACATTGCTAAATTCCCAAACTACCCAGGCTAGGCTTGAACTTGTGATCTTTCTGCCTCAGCCTTCCAGAGTACTAGGATTACAGGCATGCACCACCACACCCAGTTTAAACCAGTAATTTTAAACTGGAGAAGGAATTTGTATTTTGGATTGATCATGAGAATGGAATCAACTTAGTGCAGAACTCTCAACTGGCAGAAGACTATGGGTTCCAGTCATCTGGAAAAAGTGTAGGAGGAGTCTGAACCAAGGCAGGCATGGTCACACCATTAGCTACCTAAAAGGCGAAGGTTTTTTTTTTTTTTTTGCAGGGGGAGTGTTTGATTCACAGCCAAAGTTAGCAGAGTATACAATGATTTCCCACATACTCCCTTCTATACATACATTACTTCTTCCACCATCAACATTCTTGACTTCAGTGATTACAATCAATGAGCCTACATTTTTCTTTTTGAGACAGGGTCTTGTATGTATTCCAGACTGGCCTTGAATTCACTATGTAGCTCAGGCTGGCCTTTAAGTTGTGGTGATCTTCCTGCCTCAGTGTTCCCAGTGTTAGTATTATAAGTGTATACCACCTTGCCTGGCTGATGAATATACATTGATGCACCTTTATTAGCCAAAATATGTAGTTTACATTAAGAGTCGCTCTTTGTGGTGTACATTCTATGGATTTGGACAAATGGAAACAACATATATCCACAACATATATAATATAGAGTATTTTTGCTGCCCTAAAAATTTTTTGTGCTCAGCCTATGTGTCCCTCCCTCTTCACTAACATGTGACAGTCTTTTCATTGGCTTTAATTTTGCATCTTTCAGAATACCATATAGGTAGAATCATTAAAAGGAGGAGTCTTAAATATTAATTCATTCACCCAACTAAACTTTACTTAAAACCTACCATTTAGGATGATCTAGAAAAAATTAAAAGCATACTAAAGGAACTACATAAACAAAAATGAGGATAAGTTACTTGAAATGTCCAAACCTTGGGGATATTTTGGGTGGTGGCTCAAATCACCTGAGAGTTACCTTTTGACACATTTCAGGCAACAGGTACACTTTGGATTCAGTCACATGCCGCTTCTTTCTGTTCTACAGTGCATCTGGTGAACATGAAAACAAATCTAAAGAAATGCTCCAGAAAGGGGCAGGGATTTAGCTCAGCGGCATAAGCTCCTGTACGGCAAGTGCAGAATTCATGAGTTCGATCCCCGGTACGAAAAAAAAAAAAAACCCACAAACACAAACAAAACTAACAATAAAAAAAGAAGTGCCCCAGAAGGCAGAAAGCATATAGAGTTCCACAGTTCATCTATGTGCACAATCTAAGCACACTGAAAATTTATTTTAGACACAAATGAATTGACAAAATTAATATTTTGGGTTATGAAGTCCCACTTATTTTTTTCTGCGGGCATATTATCCATGGCAATATATTCAGGATTCAGAGTGGAGAGACATAAGCAATAAAGCTGGAGGTTAAGCTTGATTCTTTTATTAGTAAAGAGGCACAACTGCATACATTGTTCCTGTGTGCTTCAGACTTCAATACCTCATGTATTTTTCTGATACTATTGAGCCAGTGAATCATTATACTGCCTTTCATTTAACAAGGCCTGTGCCCTTTGAGTCATTCTAAATGATGTTGATGCCTGAGGCACTATGCATCTAGATTTTCTTCACAGTAAATAGCGTATGGTAGAACTTAGCCAACTGTCCTGAGAAAAATCAGGTGTTATTTAAATTCTAGGGGGAAAACAGCTTTTTTTACTTGGTTTTTCAAGATAATTGCTCAGCCTCAAACCATCCAAAGAAATGAAAAATTTTATAAAAGACAAATTACATTACATTAGCTATATTTCATTATATCTAATTTTGATCATAACAACAACAATCATTTTTAAAGTTTGCCAGCTGTCTATGCCTGAGACAAGGCAATGGGGGTGCATGAACATAAAACAGAAGACAGATTTCATAGATTCAAGTTCTGATATTTTCTTGGCAATGTGATCAGAAGTTATGAACTACATGATCCTGAAATCCTTCCTTAGAGGAAAATAGTATCTCTATTATTTAGCTCAAACCTCTCAAAACAAAACATATCTCTAAGCATCAAATTCCAAACATGCTTTAAGTATGCCTGTGAAGCATGCAAAACATTATTTATAAAATTATTTCAAAATATAGTTTGTTTTACATGAATTTGCATGTCCTCATATATATATGTATATATTTTAGTGATGTAACTTTCTGTTGTTTTTCACAATTTGCTTGACTTTTCCACTGCTTAATCCCTGTACTCTCACTCACAATCACGCCAACACACACATACATGCATGAACATAAACACAGAAATGTGTGTGCACATGCACACATGTGTTATGTTGACTCCCTTGTATGTAATCTTCCAGGTTTCTTAGTAAGTTTATGTGATCATATATAAAAGTACATGCATGTTTATCTAGTGAATCAAGCTACAAAATCATTGTTGTACCTTCCTTTTCCTTAACATTCTTATTAAAATCTGTCCAAATCAAACGGTGTTTTTTTTCTTTGTTTTTTGTCACACTGGTGACAGAAACCATGATGTCATGCATTCTAGGCAATCTCCAACCACTGAGGCTGAGTCCCATGATTTCTTCCTAATAGCTGGGTAATAGTACATAGTTAGAGAATATAATGTATGGTATTCAACAATTTCCCTTCTGATTAAATTTGTTTCCAAGGTTTTACATCTATGAACCACAGAACAATAGATACCTATATAAATATCATTATATGCTTGTGATTTATTTCTAAAAGAGAGATTTTCAAGACTGGAGCACTAATTTGAAAAGCATTTTCCCTAATTTCAGCAACATTACCAGAGGACTTTTCTCTTTTATATTCTGCAGAGCAATGCTGAGAGAATCTCTTCCCTTGAATTCCTGCTTGACAGAAATAGTTGCTATTAACCTTGGGGGTTTTTTTTGCTAATTTTATAGTTATAAAGTAAAATCTCATTAATTCAGTTTGTGTATTTTCATATATCTGTTGGGCCTTGTACTTGCTCTTCTGTCAATTGTGTATTTATAGCCTTTGTCCAAGGTGTATTTATAGCTTCTTTTCCAATTGTAAAGATTCTTTGTAATTGATATTGACTGTTTGCCACCTTATTGCACATATTAATTTATTTCAAATTTCACTCATCAACGTTGTTCATGAGTCACTTGTCTCCAGATATACCCAAAATATTTATATTGTGCTTCATGAGTTCTGCTTTTCAAGATTTGGTTAAAAACACCTCATCATCCTTAGATCTACTCTGTCCAACACAATAGACACTGGTCACTTGTGGCTATTGAGCACTTGGAATGTGGTCAGTCTAAGCTGAGATATGCTATCAGTATAAATGCATGCCAGATTTCAGACTTGATATAAAAAATCATTAGTACCTTTTTTATTTTAAAGAGAATAAAACAAAAGAGAACAGAACAAAGCAAATCAGAACAGAACAACGCAAGCAACACAGCATTTCACAACAAGACAACCAGACATCAACATTAGCTACCACAATGTCTCTTTTCTTCAAAATAGTTGAGCATAACTTTACACAATAATATCAAACATAACAAAGTAGTATAAAACCATTCAAAACCAAATAACAGGAAATGAACAATAGCTGCTATAATATCTCATTTTCCTCAAAAAAATTGTCTATCACACATGATAAAATCAAATAAAACACAAGAGGATAGAACCAATCAAAACACAAGAACAAAAGCATGGTAGGACTTCAAAACAAGATGATAGGAAATCAGCAATGGCTAATATAATGTCTCATTTTCTTTAAAATAGTTTTTCATACCAATACATAATAAAATCAAACAAAACAGAATAAAATCAATCAAACCAATGAATGAAAGCATTATAAGACTTCAAAGCAATGTAATAGGAAATCATGATTACCATAATATATCCCATTATATTCAAAATAGCTGCCCCTACTATCTGACAGAATAAAATCTAACAAAACAAGATAGAACAAAACCAAACCTAACAAAATTGCATAAACAATGCAAGAGTTCAAGATAAGACAATAAGAAATTGACAGTAGTTTCCACCTTTGCCTCCCAGGTGTTTCCTCCCTTTGCTCTTACATTAACTATTTTGCTTTTGGATCCCATTAACTCCTTTTGTTTCTTATGCTAGGGTTCACATGTATGAGTATGAACTGTTTCACCCATGAACATGATCTCCAGTTGTGTCCATTTACCTACCGGAGCCTTGAGATTATTCTACTTTATAGTTGGGTAGCTTTCCCCTGCATGAAAATACCATATCTTTCTTATCCATTCTTCAATTGATGGACAAGTTACTCTCGGTTTTTGGGGGGGTGTTTTTTATTTTTTTGGGTTTCCTGTCACATGGAACAATTGTTTTCTCTCCTTTGATTTTCTATGAATTTCCTTTCCAGTTAAATGTGTTTCTTGTATACAGTATATTGATGGATTTTGTTTTTTGATCCACTCTCCCTGTGTTTCTTTTTATTGCTGTCTTTAGGCTGTCTACATTAATGGTTAAAACCAGCATATATTGGTTTGTCTCTGCCCTGCTATCCTCCTATTGTAGACCCTCCACTTTTCCCCTTCATTCAATTGCCTGTCTTGTTTGGCCATCCTCCTCTGCTGCTGTTCCTGGAGACATGGTCATTTTTATCTCTCTCTAGAATATTCTTTAGCATTCTCTATAGGGTTGGTTTTGTAGTCATGAATTCCTTCAGTTGTTCTTTGTCATGGAAGTAACTTACTTTTCCATTAAATTTGAAAGATAGTTTTGCTGGGTAGATCAATCTGGGTTGGAAGTTTTTTTCTTTCAGAGTTTGAAACACTTCACTCCAAAGTCTTCTTGACTTGATGGTTTATGTTAATAAGTCTGCTGTGATTCTGATTGGTTTTCCTTTATAGGTGATCTATCTCTTTTCTCTAACAGCTTTTAATATTCTGTTCTTGTGCTGAATTTCTTGGATCTTGATTATTATATGACTGGGTATAGATTTACTTTGGTTATGGCTAGTTGGAGTCCTATATGCTTCACTTATCTGCATACCAGATCCATTTCCTGTGTTTGGAAGTTTTCTTCTATTACTTCTGTGAATATACTTTTAATTTCATTTGTTTTGACTCCTGATTCCTCACCAATATCTGTCACTCTTAGATTATACTTCTTTACCTCATCTTGCAGCCATGAATTGTTATTTCCTGATTCTGTGTTATTTTTAAGAGATCTTTCCTTTCACAGTCACTAGCTGTAATCCTGTCTTCAAGATTTGAAAGTCTAACTTCAGTCTCTTTGAAGCAGTTTTTCCAGCTTTCAATTGAATTTTTAATTTCCTGTATTTCTCTTTGACTCTGTTTCATGCATTGTAATTCCTTTCTACATTCATTCAAGGTTTCCATCATTTTCCTATGCTCTAGACCTGCTGAACAATTCTTTTTTTTAACAATTCTTTCAGTATGTTTGTGATTCCTTCTTTTACCTGAGACATTATTTCTTATTTGACTGCGTTTACAATCTCATGGAGTTGTTTCCTTACTTCAGCTGCTATCCTCTCAGAGATTTCAGGTATGTGACTTCCATTTTCTTCCATAGCTGTATCTCCCAGACTTATTCTCTGTGCGCTGGAGGTCTGAATTTGCCTTTTGCTCCTTCATCTTGACATTCTCCTGGGTTCCTCCCAAGAAGCTGGTTGTGGGGCCCCAGGCACTTCACATGTTGGCCGCTGCTAGGCAGTGTAGGGGAATGGCACCTGGGTTCCTCTAATTCCAGATTTACAGGGAGGTGGCAGGGTGTGGAGTGGGTTTCTCCAGACCTATGCAGCTACACTGTGGCTTTGGTGATAATCAGGGGTGCATGGAGGTGGGGCTGCTTCTCTCAGCCTGTGTGTCTACACTGTGACTCCCATGATTCTGGAAGACACACAAGGGTGTGTTTGTCTCATTCTCCTAGTGGGTTATGGCTGCCTGAGAGAACCAAGGTCCCCCAATGGGGGCTTATGGATACACATGGCTTACCTGGCTGTGTGTCCCTGCTCCTGCTGGCTGCCTGCAGGAAGGAGCCTTCTCGTAGCAGCTCCCTGAAGGTAAAGGCAGATCTGCTAGTTCTCTCTGCCCACACTGGCCTTCTGCAGGATGTGGCCTTTTGGCGGCAGTGCACAGCAGGCAGAGGTGGATCTGTACACGCTGGGCATGTAGAGGAAAAGGCCTTCTGGTGGTGGTGCCTGGCAGGCAGAGGCAGATCTTCTTCTGGCTCTCTGTCTGGGCTGGGTGTGCAGAGGAAATGGCCTTCTGGTGGTGGCACCCGGTAGGTAGAGGCAGATCTTTGGATTTTCTGGCTCTCTCTGCCTGTGTTGTGTGTACAGAGGAAAGGGCCTTCTGATGACAGCACCCAGCAGGCAGAGGCTGATACATCATTAATACCTTTTAATATTGATTATATGTTGAAATGATCATATTTCAAATATATATGATTAAGTCAAATGTATTAGAAATTATATGTTCTTTTTATGCTTTTACTATGCATATTAGAAATTTCATGTATTTTATATATGTGGCTCACATTATACTTCTACTAGGTAGCCTGGTTATATTACCCATGTAGGATCTTATATTATAGGAATTTTTAAAACTTTTTATGTTAAAATAATAATGGATTCACAGGAACCTTCAAAAATATATATACATGGAGGCTCCATGGTTTTCCTAATAATGGCATTTTATATAAATATAGTATAAATACAGTACACTATTAGTATGAAATGGGATTAGTACAATTACAGACCTTTCTTATTCATATCTCCCCAAGTTTTGTATGCATCTCTGTGTGTAATCTTGTGCAATTTTATGCCACATCTAACAGTTTCATCACCAAAAGCTCCTTCCTGCTATCATTTTATAGCCATACTCATCCTTTCTCCATTCCTAACCACTGAAGCAATGATTTTTTGTTTAAATCTACTATTAGTTTAAGACTGTTACATAAATGTAATAAATTCATTTGATTATTCACCTGTTTAAAGACATTTGGGTTGCCCTTCTCCACCCTCCAACTGGACCTTCTTATGCCCTCTAGGTGAGGAGAGAGTTTACACACACACACATACACACACACCCCAGAGCCTTGTATGCCTTGCAGGTGAGAAGAAAGGCCTTGACACACCCATGTCACCAACACTGAAAGTCTTTTGTGCCCCTTGGGAGGAGAGAGAAACTCTCTTATTCCCACTGACACTAGAAACTTAAGGTGAGTTACCCCATTCCACTCCCTGCCTCACCAGTGCCTTGTGCACATCCTGGATGAGGAGAGAGGCCCTGCTCCTGCAGCTGATATCAGCACCTTGCACACTCCATGGCACAGTATAGCAGAAGTAGAACCAAAAGACTGACTGAGATGAGATTAATACCCAAGAGGAGAGTTTCATTCAGGGCTGAAATGTTACCCTACCTCAGAGACTGGGGAGGAGACAGCCTTAGGAAATGGACTTGGAGCTAAATAAACCTTTCCTCCATTAATTTTGGGCATCAGGTATTTTCTCCTGAGAGGACCTGAGAAGCTCAAGCTCAGACTAGGAAGATCACAGAGACCACATTCTGTCGTGGGACGCCAGGTTTGGTGGGGTAACATTTGGAAAAGATGGATCTGAAGGACAAGGAATTTAGTCCAGTGGTCCACTTGAGCTGCCTACATCCAGAAGAAAATAGGGGTCTGATTTAATATAGGTTACTATCTGGGTTGTAAGGTAAATCATGAATGATTCCTAGAGTTTGTTATTCTCTGTTTCTCAATATCTGGATTGTCTGGGGGCCACAAACAGCACTGAAGCTCATTCTGAAATAATCAAAGAATGGTCACTGGATCAAAGAAGGCAAAAACCCCAGAACAGGAAACAAACAAAAATAAAAACATGAGAAAACAACGCAACGAAACACCTCCAAAACCTCATGATTCCCCAAAAAACAATCCAAGGGACCTTGGGTGAGGAGGATCATAAGTCACACAGCAGGATGTCTGAAAGGACATTGTTATGGTTTGTGTGTGGATGTTCCCCAAAAGTCTCATGTGGTCATAGGAGGGCAGGCTTTTGAAAAGCAGCTGAATCTAGAGTTTGTGATTTGTTTATTGTCTAGTGCTGGGATTGAGAGTTTGAGCACTACATCTAACCTAGGGTGGGTAGTCTGCATACAGCATAAGGGAGGAAAAGAGGCTTACTCCTCCCATTTCATTCTGGTTGCTTTTGCTATCTCTCACCACCATGGTTACTCCTGTACCACACCACCCTGCCTTGCAGTCAGCTAATTATGGACTGAAACTTCTACATTTGTGAGCTAAATAAACCTTTCCCCCATTAATTCTGGGAATCAGGCATTTTGTCTCAACAATGAGAAAATTAACTAAGAGAAGTATCAATGGAGGTAACAAAACAATTTAATAAGGTGCCTGGGCAAATTCAAAAATATAACTAAAGAGATAATTACCTAAATGAAACAAATAATCAGCAACTCTAGAGAAGACACTAATAAAAATCTAATGAAGCTAAAGAAAGAGATGCAAACCATGAACATCCAGCATACAAAAGAATCATAGTCATAAAAGAAATTTCTATGTGGAGGTTCCTTGAATACTAGGACTAGAGGTTCCATTTGACCTAGCTATCCCACTTCTGTGTATTTTCCCAGAAGAACTGAAAAGATCATACCACAATGATTTATGTGCACCCATGTTTATGTGCAACACAATTTGTAATAGCCAAATCTTAGAAACACCCATGTCCATCAACTGAGGAATGGATAAAAAAGATATGGTATTTTTGTACAGTGGAGTGCTACTCAGCTATAAAAAAGGATTGCACTGAGGCTTTTATGGGTAAATGGAGGCAACTTGAGATCTAATCACAAGTGAAATACATCAGACTCATATGTGTGGATAACATATTGTCTCCTTAGTGTAAGAAACTTAAAGAGTAAATAAGATCCAAAATCAAAAGTAGATATTGTGAAAAGGTAAGAAACTGCTCAAAGGAGGAATAAACTAAGATACAAGAAAGGAGAAAAGAATGGAAAATGAAAAAGATATAAATTTGTTCATACATACATAAAATACCTAAGGTGATTTTACTATTAATTCTATTAGTTGTTGGAAAACAACAGTTAATGCTCATTTAATTAGATCAATTTGCACTTCTATATCTGAGCAGCAATTGAAGATAACAATATACAATATCACAACCATTGTTAAATTCTTATCATCTTGTTTTGAAACCATATATTGTTATTGTTTGGGGGTTTTAGTTTGTCTTATAGCTATTGTTTGTATGTCTTTCGATTTTTGTTTTTCTTTTCAGTGTATTTATTCTCTTTTTAAATTTTTTTTATTTAAAGAGAAAAAACAGAAAAAGGATAAAGATATTACAGAATTTCAAAAAAGAGATAAATAGTAAGAAATCACTAGTTGATACATTAAATATTGTCCTTTTAGAAAGTTGTTCAAGTTACAAAATTAAAGCACAGAAAGTAGACATTCAAACAGTGAGACTGCAAACAGTTCTGTTCAACAATCCAAAAAGTACTTAGAAATATGGCTATCAATCCTACACACTTAAATATACATGCAGTTATATCTTTTATAGCACTTCCTATCTCCTCTCTTTGTTACAATAGCAATTACACATTTAAAAAATTTTATTTAAAGAGAAAAAAAGCAAAACAGAAAAAAGGGTAACAACAATACAGAATTCTAAAAGAAAAAAAGAGAAAAAAACGCTAACAAATCACTAGTTGATAAATTATATATTGTCATCTTGGATATAGTTGTTCAAGTTACAAAATTAAAGGATACATTGTACACATTCCAACAGTGAGACTGCAAACAGTTCTGCTCAAAAATCCAAGAAAGATTCAGCAATATGGCCATCTATTTTACACACTCAAACATACATGCAGTTATATCCTTTAGAGCACTTTCTTTTCCTCTCTTTTTTACACTAGCAATTACACATTTTGGGTTTTATTGCTCCTAAAGTTATTACTTTTTACACTAGAGACACAATGTAATATTTATAAATACGATTCTTATTTATTTCACTAATGAGGATATTCTCAAGTTGTCTCCATTTACCTATGAAGGCCTCAAGTTCATCCTTTTTTATAGCTGAGTAATATTCCATTGTATAAAAATCCCACATCTTTTTCATCCACTCTGCAGTTGATGGGCATCTTGGTTGTTTCCAAGATTTGACTATTACAAATTATGCTGCTATGAACTTGGGGGCACATATATCATTGTGATATGACCTTTTCAGTTCTTCTGGGAAAACACCCAGGAGGGAAATAGCTGGATTGAATAAAACTGACAAATCTAGTCTTCTGAGACATCTCTTTACTGATTTCCATAGTGGTTGCACCAGTCTACATTCCCACCAACAGTGAAGCAGTGTTCCTTTTCCCCTGTAGCTTCACCACAATTTGTTATCAGTTGATTTCTTGATGGCAGTTATTCTTTCAGAAGTGAGGTGAAATCTCAATGTTGTTTTAATTTGCATTTCTCAAATGACCAGCAATGGTGAACATTTCTTTGTACTTATTTGCCATTTGTTTATCTTACTCTGAGAACTGTGTGTTCATCTCAGATGCCCATTTTTGGAAAGGTCTTTGAATTTGGGAACTTGATGCTTTTCAATTCTTTATATGTTCTGGATATAAGTCCTTTATCTGAGGGATTGCTAATTAAAATTCTTTCCCACTCTGTTGGTTTCCTTTTCACTCTGTTGGTGATTTCTTTTGAAGTGCAGAAACTTTAATAATATGAGATCCCACTTGTTTATTCATTGAAGTGTTTCCCATGCAGTTTGTGTTTTGTTCATGAATTCTCTTCCTATCCCTATGTCTCCTAGACTTCTACCTACCTTGTCTTCCAGTAGATTTAGTGCTTCTATTTTAACATTTAGGTCTTTGGTCCTTTCAGACTTTAGTTGTGTGCATGGTGATAGGCATCGATCTAGTTTCAGTCTTCAGCATGTGGAAGGCCAATTTTTCTGACACCATTTATTAAAGAGGCTATTCTTCCAGTGGACATATTTAGAAAATTATTAAGGACATTGTAGAAAAAGATAATGAAGCTAATATTACCAAAACATCCAAAAGAAATAAAGCATCATGTAAGGCTAGAAATTGCATAGAAGGGTTGGAAAAGAACACTTAAGTAATAAAATGATGAAAAATAAATCAATACCTATAAATTACAACTATCAATTTTAAAGAGCTCAGTTTACCAATCAAAACACACAGAGTAGCAGAATGTATCAAGAAATAAAATTCAGTGATATGCTGTATACAAGGAACACGTCTAACACACAAAAATTCATAGACTAAAAATAAAAGGATGGAAAATAATTTTCCAAGCAACAGTGATCTGAAAACAAGCAGGAGTACAATCCCTATTCTCAAAGTAAATTTTAAGCCAAAGTTGATCAAAAGAGACAAAGGACATTACCTACTGTTTAACAGAACTATTCAACAGAAAGAGATAACAATTATAAAATATATTCACAGAAGGATGTTGCACACAACTTCATAAAACAAACAGCAGTGCATATAAAAGATCACATAAATGTCAATGTAGAGTTAGAAATCTCAATTAACAAAGAAAATAACAAAAATATCAGAGTAGAACCAAATCTTTGAATAAATAGGCTTAATAGATAGCTACAGAGTAGTCCACCTAACATCAGAATAGACATTTTTCTGGCATTACATGATACTTTGTCCAAAATAGACAGAATACAAACTAATAAATTATGCTAAAATAAATTCAAAATAATCAAAAATTTACCATGCATATTATCAGAACATAGCCCAGTGAAACTAGAAATGAACAGTAAAATAAAGCACAGAAACAATGCAAACATGGAAAATAAACAAACTTTGGAATAATCAGTGAATCACAGAAAAAAATAAAAAGAAATAAGCAACTTCCTAGAATAAATGATAATGCCAGTACAAAACACTAGAACTTATGGGACACAATGAAAATAGTCCTAAGAAGGAAGATTATATCTGTGAATGCCCACATCAGAAAAAAAGAATAAGCCCAAACAAACAACCTAATGATACATCTTGGGGTCCTAGGAAAACAAAAAAACATAAAAACCCAAACTCAGAGATTGTATGAAGAAATAAATTATAAAGATCACAGCTGAAATCAATTCAATGGGTATTTTCAGTGTTTTATTTTTTAAATTTTTTATTTTTAAAGTAGTAAAATACCACAGAACAAGATGGAACAAAGCCAATTGAGATAGCGTAGTGAAATTGATACAGAACAGCAGGTTACCAGGATAACAGTAATAGGTACCATAGTATATCTCGTTTTCTTCACAATAGTTGTTCTTTCATTCAGGTATAGCAAAATCAAAGGAAATACAGAACATTATAGAATTTATCAAAGCAGAATATTGAATAGAGCAATACCATTAATCAGAACAAAGCAAAACAGTGATAAAAATAATTTGCCTTCAAAGAGATGGTACAAGGGAATCCCCCTTATTTGCTATATAGCATATAGTCAACCTCACAAGAGATGTTAAGATCTCTGGCTCCCACATACTAATGGGGAGGATATGGATGTTTGAGTCTCAGCCCACATGCCGGTAAGCTCACAGCCACTTAACAGGGAGGCGAGTTGGTTGCTTGGTTCCCTAGCACCTTAAGTTCCAACATGGCGCAGATATCAGGAGACACTGATGGTTCTTGCCCTGGAGTGGCTGTGGCTTGCCAGGCCACAGCCACTTACCAGGGTGGCAAGCTGGCTGCTTGGTTTCTGAGCACCCTAAGTTCCAACATGGCCTGGATCTCAGGAGATGGTTATGGTTCTCTACCTGGAGCTGTCGCCCAGAGTGCCACATGGTATTAGCTGAAGATCTGTCCAGTGTACTCCCCCCATTTGAGTAGCATTAAAGTGCCACTAGGGACCTGGTAAGGCCTGCCTAATGACCCACAAATAACTGGTGAAACATCCTGCAGTACAGACAGACATCCTCAGGGAGCAATTGAGACTGCATTTGGCTTCCCCAGAGGAATACAAGAAAATGGCAAAACGAAAGAGAAAAATGCCATCTCAAATCTCCAACACATGCCAAACAAACCTAGGAGATGTGAAAATAGAAGAAACTGTAAGCTATAGACCTGCAACTTATGAAATGACAAAAACTGAAGTAAAGAAACAGCAGCATGAAGCTGTAAAGGAACTCAGATCAGAAATAATCTCCCATGTAAAAGAAGAAATGATAAACAGTAAAAGAAATGCTGAACACATCTAAAAAAGACATAGTTGAAAAAATTGAGGAGCACTGCAAAAAGATGGAAACCTTGAATTAACAATGTCAGAAATAGGATACATGAAACACATTTAAAGAGATATACAAGAAATCAAAAATTCCATCAAAGGTGGCAAAACTGCCCCAAAGAATGTGAACATAGATTCTCAGACCTCAAAGACAAGATAGCAGCTAGTGAACAAGAAAGGAAAGATCTTTTTAAAATGACAAGGAATTGGGAAATAACAATTCAACAGTTGCAAGATGATGCTAAGAAAAACAATGTATGATTGATAGATGTAAACAAAAAAGATGACAACACAAATGATATCAAAAGACTACTTACAGAAGTAATAGCTAAAAATTTCCCAAACATGGGAAAGAAAACTGACATACAGAGAAGTGAAGCATATAGAACTCCAATTAGCCCCCACCAAAATAAATCTACACTCAGACATACAATAATCCACCTCCCAGAAATTCAAAGAACAGAGTATTAAAAGCTGTTGGAGAAAAGAGACAGATCACCTATAAAAGAAAATGCATCCAAATCACAGCAGACTTCTCAACACCAACAATGAAGTCTAGAAGAGCATGGAATGAAGTATGTTAAATCCTAAAAAGAAATGACTTCCAACCAAGATTGATGTACCGTGAAAAACTGTCCTTCCAAATTGATGGAGAAATAAGACACTTCCATGACAAAGAACAGTGGAAGAACTTCATGACCACCAAACCAACCCTGCAAAAATACTCAAAGACATTCTAGATGGACATGAAAGTAACTACAACTCCAAGAGCACCAACAGAAATAAATGGCTAAGCAAGGCAATCAATTGAACAGAAGGGAAAGGTCAAGAATGAACAGCAGAAAGATAACATGACAAAAATAAACATATATATCAGTTTAAATCATTAATATAAATGGCCTCAGTTCACCAACTGAAAGGAAAAGACTGACAGAATGGATCAAGAAAAAGCATTCAGTCATATGCTGTATACGAGAAACCCATCTAGCCAAAAAGGAAATTCATACACTGAAAGTCAAAGGATGGAAAACAATACTTCATGAAACAGGAACACAAAAAAAGCAAGGATAGCTATTCTGTTGGCAGACAATGTGAATTTCAAACCAAAAATGATCAAAAGAGATAAAGAAGGTCACTACATACTAGTTAGAGGAAAACTTCAAGAAGAAAACAATCTTAAATATATATGCACCAAATATGAAGCACCCTGCTATATAAAACAAATACTAATATAAATGAAATATCAAATAAGCAATAGCACAATTATAATGGGAGACCTTAACACCCCACTGACACAAAGAGACAGATCAACTAGACAGAAAATCATCAAAAAAATTAACAGAACTGAATCAAACTGTGAACAAATGGACTTAGCAGATGTGTACAGTGTGTTCCACACAAAAAAATCAGAATATACATTCTTCTCAGCTTCATATAGGACATTCTTTAAAATAGACCATATACTAGCCCACAGAACATGCATAAGTAAAGGCAAAAATTTCAAATTGTCCCATATATAATATCTGATCATAATGCCATGAAGCTAGAAATTAATGACAAAAGAAACTACAAAAACTCCATAAACACACGGAAATTAAATAACACAGTCTAGAACAATCAGTAGGTCACAGAGCAAATTAACAAAGAAATTAAACAATACCTACAAGCAAACAAAATACAAATACAACTTACCAGAACATGTAAGATGCAATGAAAGCAGTCCTCAGCAAGAAATTCATTGCAGTGAATTCCCACATCAGTAAAACAGAGTGAAAACAGTTTAAAAACCTGATGCTACAAACATCTAGAAAAAGAAGAGCAAATCAAGTCCAAAGCCAAAAGAAGGGAGGAAATTATAAAGGTCAGAGGAGAAATTAATGCAACAGAGGTTAAGAAAATAATACAAAGAGTTAATGAATTAAAGAGTTGGTTTTTTGAAAGAATAAATAAAATTGATAAGCCTCTAGCCAACCTTATTTTTAAAAAGGAAAGAAAAAACTCCAATTCATGCAATAAGGAATGAAAAGGGTGAAATCACTTTAGATTTTGTGTAAATACGGAAGATCATCAATATGTACTTGAAAAACCTTTACTGTCATAGATTTGATAACACAGAAGAAATGGACAGATTCCTAGAAACATATGAATTACAAAAATTTGATCAAGAAGATGTAAAACTACTGAATAACCCAATTTCAGTTAATGAAATTGAAAATGTAATTAAAACCTCACTAGCAAAGAAAAGCACAGGTCCTGATGGATTCACTGCTGCATTCTATAAGAAATTCAAGGAAACTTGGTACCAACTGTCCTCAAATTCTTCAATAAAATGGAAAGAGAAACAATTCTCCCTTTTTCCTGGAAGCAAGTATTACCTTAATACCAAAACCAGAGAAAGACCCAACCAAAAAGAGAAGTACAGGCCAATCTCCCTAATGAACATAGATGAAAAAATCCACAATAAAATACTGGCAAGCAGAATGCAGCAAGCCATCAAAAAGATTATACACCAGGACCAAGTGGGATTCATCCCAGGAATGCAGGGATGGTTCAACATACACAAATCAATAAATGTAATAAAACATATCAATACAGCCAAAGACAAGAACCACATGGTCATTTCAATGGATGCAAAAAAAAAGCTTTTGATAAAGTCCAACATTCATTCATGATAAGAACACTTCGGAAAATAATAATAGATGGCCCTTACTTCAATCTGATAAAAGCCATCTATGACAGACAGCCAACATCATATTAAATGGTCAAAACCTGAAAGCTTTCACTCTAAAATCATGAACAAAGACAAGGATGTCCATTATAATCATTCATTGAATATAGTTCTGGAAACATTAGTCAGAACAATTACAGAGAGAAATAAAAGGAATAAGGGTAGGAAAGGAAGAAGTTAAATTATCATTATTTGCAGATGACATTATACTCTACAGAGAAGACCCCCAAAACTCCATTGAATGACTTCTAGATGTAATAACCAAATTCAGTAATGTATCTTGATACAAAGTCAACACTCAAAAATCAATAGCATTCCTCTACACAAACAACAAACTCACTGAGAGACAAATAAGAAAAACCACACCCTTCAAAATAGAATCCAACAACATGAAATACTTTGGAATCAATATAACTAAGGAAGTAAAAGATCTATCTATTCAGTGAAAATCATAATACCCTGAAAAAAAGAAATTGAAGAAGATTTCAGAAAATGGAAAGGCATTCCTCATTCATGGATAGGAAGAACAAACATTGTGAAAATGGCCATTCTCCCAAAACTTTTAAACACATTTAATGCAATTTCAATCAAAATACCATTAGCATACCTCACAAATATAGAGAAGTCATTACTAAAATTCATCTGGAACCAGAAGATGCCTACAATAGCAAAAGCAATTCTGGGCAAAAAAGGAAAGGCAGGAGGCATCACAATCCCTGACTTGAAGTTATACTACAAAGCTACTGTAATACAAAGTTACTGGTATAAAATACAGAAAGGATAGATGTACATGTATAGGCTTATGGGTGCCTAGAACTTCTCCTAAATAGTTTACATGGTACCAGCATAAAAACAGACCTGAAGATCAATGGAATGGTTTAGAAGATATGATCACAATTATAAACACACTCAGCTACCTTATCCAAACATTCACTGGAAAAAAGATAGCCTCTTTAATATGTGCTGCTGGGAAAACTGGCTTTCCATATGCAAAATACTAAAACTAGATCGATGCCTATCACCATGTACTAAACTAAAGTCTAAATGGATTGAATATCTAAATATTAAAACAGAAACATTAAATTTTCTGGAAGAAAAAGTAGGTGGAAATCTTAAAGACATAGGGGTTGGAAGAGAATGCATGAACAAAAATCAAACTTCACAGAAAATACTTCCCAGAGTCAACTGGGATATCATCTTATTGAAAACTTTTGCATGTCAAAAGAAATCTCCAACAGAGTGAAAAGAAAACATGTGAATTGGGGAAAAAAATCTTAGTCAACTGTCCCTCAGTCAAAGGACTTTACGTGAAACATATAAAGAATAAAACAAAATCAGACTCCCCAAACTCAAAGACCCAATCCAAAAAGAGTTCTCTGAGATAAATATACATTTCTCAGATGGAGAAATATAAATGACAAACAAATACATGAAAAAATGTTCAGCATCATTGGTCATTAGAGAAATGCAAATTAAAACAACATTGAGATTCTATCTCACTCCAGAAAGAATAGCCAGGACCAAGAAAACCACCAACAACAAATGCTGGAGAAGCTGTGGGGAAAGAGGAACTCTTCTGCCCTGTTGGATGGAGTGTGAATTAGTGCAACCACTGTGAATATCAGTCTGGAGGTTCCTCAAAAAGCTGTGATTGGAAGTCCCATTTGACCCAGCTATTTCGCTTCTGGGTATATTCCCAGAAGAATTGAGAATATCATGCCACAGTGAAATATGTGCACTCATGTTCATAGCAAGCAGCACAATTTGTAATATTCAAATCTTGGAAACAACCCAAATGTCCATCAACTGAGGAATACTTTAAAAATGTGATATTTTTATACAATAAAGTACTACTCAGCTATAAAGAAGGATCACACTGAGGCTTTTATAGGTAAATGGATGTGATTTGAGACTATATTCATAAGTGAAATAAATCACACTTATAAATGTAAATACTGTATTGTCTCCCTAGTGTAAGAAATTGAAAGAGTAAATGAGATACAAAATCTTCAATAAATATTGTGAAAGGGTAAGAAACTGCTCAAAATGGAAAAAATAACTCAGGGAAAAGTAGAAAGGGCAAAGAAAAAAAAAGATATAAATTTGTATGCATATACTCAAGATAGCTAAGATGATTGTACCACTAATTTTATTATTTCTTGGAACAAAACAGCTAACATTCATATGATTAGATCAATTTTGCATGTTTATATCTGGTAATCTGTGTAACTCTTTTGAAGACAACTATGCAAAATACCGACCTTAGTTATATTCCTACCACCTTGTTTTGAAAACTTGTATAGTTTTTTTTTGGCTCTTCATTACTGTTGTTTATTTGTCTCTTTTGCTTCTTGTGTTTTTTTCCCTCTAATACAGAAAGGACAGATGTACATGTCTAGGCTTATGGAGGCCTAGAACGTCTCCTAAATAGTTTACAAGAATTGATTTTATTACATCTGATGGTATCAACAGCCACTTTGAAGAAAATGAGACATTATCATAGCCATTGTTGATTTTCTATCATCTTGTTTTGAAGTCCTATAATGCTTTTATTCTTTTTTTGATTGGTTTTCATCAGTTTTCTATTATTTGATTTCAATATATGTGAAGGTACAGACAGCTATTTTGAAGAGACATTATGGTAATGATTTTTGATTTTCCTATTGTCTGGTTTTGAAAGCCTGCAGTGTTTTCATTCTTTTGTTTTGACCAGTTTTATACTATTTTGTTTTGCTTGAATTCATTGTGTGTGAAGATATGGACAACTATATTGAAGAAAACAAGAGACATTATGGTAGACACTGTTGATTCCCTGGTGTCTTGTTTTGAAATCCTGTGTTGCTTATATTGTTTTGTTCTGATATGCTTTGTTCTGTTTTGTTTTGTTCACTCTTTAAAAAAGAAATATTTAGAATCAATCTAACAAAGGAAATAAAAGATCTATACACTGAAAAATATAGTACTCTGATAAAAGAGACCAAAGAGGATATCAGAAAATGCAAAGATGTCCCTTGTTTTTGGGTAGGAAGAACCAACATAGTAAAAATGGCCACACAACTGAAAATTTTAATTTTAATTTTTTAATTAAATTTAATGCAGTACCAATGCAAATTCCATTAGCATACCTCACAAAGCTAGAGAAAACATTCCAACAATTTATTTCTAACTATAAAAGATGTAGAATGGCAAAAACAATTCTGGACAACAAAGGCAAGTCAGAGAGCATCATAATCCTTGACTTCAAATTATACCACAAAGTTACTGTGATACTATCAGCATGGTATTGGAAAAAACAGATCTGAATACCAGTGGAACATAACAGAAGATGCAGAAACAACTCCAAACACATCCAGCCACATTATCTTTTTTTTATTTAAAGAAAAAAAAACAAAACAGAAAAAAGGGAGACAATAATACAAAATGCCAAAAAAATAAATTAAATTAAATAAACACTAAGAAATCACTGGTTGACAAATTACATACTGACATCTTAGAAATAGTTGTTCAAGTTACAGAATTAAAGTACACAAAGTGGACATTCAAACCATGAGACTGCAAACAGTTCCACTCAAAGATCCAACAAAAACTTAATAATACGTTTATCAATCCTACGCACTTAAACACACATACAGTAATATCCTTTGGAACATGTTCTTTTCCTCTCTATTTTACAATAGCAATTACACATTTTGGGTTTTATTACTCCTAAAATTCTTATTACTTTTTACACTAGAGACACAATGTGATACTAATATGATTCTTATTTATTTCACTTATTAGAATAGGTTCAACTTGCCTCCATTTCAATATGACAGCCACAAGATCATCCGTTTTATAGCTGAGTAATATTCCATTGTATAAAAATACCACATCTTTTTCATGCACTCTGCAGTTGATGGGCATTTTGGTTGTTTCAAAGATTTAGCTATTACAAATTGTGCTGTTATGAACATGGGGCACATATATCACTGTGATATGAACTTTTCAGTTCTTCTGGGAAAACACCCAGGAGGGAAATAGCTGGGTTGAATGGAACTTTCAATCCTAGTCTTCTGAGAAATCTCCATAGTGATTTCCATAGTGGCTGCACCAGTCTACATTCCCACCAACAGTGGTGTTCCTTTTCCCCCACAGCCTCACCAACATTTGTTATCAGTTGATTTCTTGATGGCAGCTATTCTTTCCAGAGTGAGATGAAATCTCAATGCTGTTTTAATTTGCATTTCTCAAATGACTAGTGATGGTGAACTTTTCTTCATGTATTTATTTGCCATTTGTATATCTTGATCTGAGAACTGTGTGTTCATCTCAGATGCCCATTTTTGGAAAGGGTCTTTGAATATGGAGGTCTTGATGCAGCCACCTTATCTTTGACAAAGGAGCAAAACATGTTACTGAAAGAAAGCCTCTTTTATAAAAGGTGCTAGAAAAATGGCTTTCAACATGCCAAGGACTAAAACTAAACCCATGTCTATCATCATGCACTAAACTAAAGTTGAAATGGATCAAAGATCTAAATCTTAAAACAGAAACATGAAATGTACTGGAAGAGAAAATAGGTAGAAATCTTAACTTAAAGACCTAGGTACAGGCAGAGAATCTTCATGGAAAAAAACTACAGCTTAGGAAACACTGCAAAGAATCAACAAATGGTAACCCATCTTATTTAAAAGCCTTTGCACAACAAAATAAATCACTAGCAGAGTGAAAAGACAGTTGACAACCCACAGAGTGGGAAAAATTTATAACCAATTCTCCCTAAGACAAAAAACTTCTATCTAGAACATATAAAGAATTTTAAAAAGTCAGGGCCCCAAATGCAAAGATACAATCAAACACAGGGCATCTGAGAGAATATACACTTCTTGGATGAAGAAATACAAATGACAAATAAATACATGAAAAAAATGTTCAACATCATTGGTCATCCAAGAGATACAAATTAAAACAATTCTGAGATTCCATCTCACTCCAGAAAGAATGGATAACATCAAGAAAACAACCAATAACAAATGCTGGCGGGCTGTGGGAAAAAAGGAACCCTTCTGCACTGCTGGTAGGATTGTAAACTGCTGCAACCACTGTGGAAATCCATGTGGAGACTCCTTCAAAAACTGGGATTAAAGGAGCCATTTGACCCAGATATTGTCCTTCTGGGCATCTTTCTATAAGAATTTCAAACATCATATCACAGTGATATATGTGCACACATGTTTATAGCAGAATGATTTGTAATAGCTAGATCTTGGAAACAACCCAGGTGCCCATGAACCAAGGAATAGGTGGAAAAGAAAAGGTTTTAAAACACAAGAAAGTAATACATAAAAAACGTCATGAAATTATGATGAAAGGAGAAATTAAGCAAGGTATATTCTCATTAAATTCACCTATAGCCACCAAAAAACCCAGAACATTAAAGACAGACTGAGAAAAGTAACAACAAAGAAAATCCATATAAAGGTAAAAGAAATAGAATCACAGAAGACTTCTCAGCACAAATCCTCAGGAGAAAAGAGCTTGGAGTGAAGTATTTCAAGCCCTAAAAGCAAATAACTTCCAACCAAGATTAACTTACCCAGCAAAGCTATGCTTCAAAGTGGATGGAAGGACAAGTTATGTCCATGAAAAAGAGCAACTCAGAAGATATATGAGTGCTTAAACAATATCAGGACCCTCAAATTCAAACACCCAATCAAAAAAATGGGCAGCTGAAATGACTACACACTTCTCAGATGAAGAAATACAAATAGCAAATAAATATATCAAAAAATGTTCCACATCATTGATAATTCAGGAAATGCAAATTAAAACAACACTGAGATTCTGTCTCTTCCCAGAAAGAATGGCTATCATCCAAAGATCATCCAATAACAAACTCTGGTAGGTCCAGAGGAAAAAAGGAACCCTTCTCCAGTCTTGGCAAGAGTGTAGACTGGTGAAACCAATGTGGAAATCAGTGTGGAGATTCCTCAAAAAACTAGAATTAGAGGTCCTATTTGACCTAGCTATTGACTTTCTGGGTATTTTTCCAGAAGAATTGAAAGTATCATATCACAGTGGTTTATGTGCACACATGTTTATAGCAACACAATTTGTAATAGCTGGATCTTGAAAACAACCCAAATGCTGAGGAATGAATAAACAAAGATGTGGCATTTTTATACAATTGAGTATTACTCAGCTATAAAGTATAATCAAATTGAGGCTTTTATAGGTAAATGGATGTGACTTGAGACCATACTTATAAGTGAAATAAATCAGACTTGCATGTATAAATCTCATATTGTCTCCTGAGTATAAAAATCTGAAACAGTAAATATGATGATATTGAGTAAATAAATAGATCATATAAAAGGAAAAGAAACTTCTAAAAAGGAAAGAACAATTGGGAGGGGGAAAGGAGAAAAGAAAGAAGATTATATATATATATATATATATATATATATATATATATACACACACACACACACACACACACACAAGATAGCTAAGATAATTGTGCTACACATTCTATTACTTCATTGAAAGGAACAGTTAGTGTTTATAATATTTGATCAATTTTGCATGCCTATATAAGCAAATATTTTGAAAACAATATGCAACATTGTTAATTGTTAATTGTTAATTTCTTGTCTTGTTTTTGAAATTCTGTATCATTTTATTGGTTTTTAGTCTTTTTAAAATAAAAAAATTTAAAGTAAACTAACATATTATATTAGGAAAAATTTTTAAAAGAAAATACATGAGTGCTAAACCAGCTCTAGAGAAAATACTCAAGAATATTTTCAACAGAAACAAAGAATTAGACACAGCTAAAAACACAGAGGAAATTAGTCAACTTAATGAATAAAAACCAACAAAAAATTAGGAAAAGAAAAAGAAATGACACACAAACATAAAGAAGCCAATGATGGTTGAAAAAGTCACTACATCTCAGTAATATCTGTGAATATTAATGGACTCAACTACCCATTCAAAAGAAACAGAACAGCAGACTAAATCAAAAAGGTAAATCTAACTACTCATTGCATCCAAGGAAGTCCTCAAATCCAAAAAGATATTCATTCATAGAATAAAAGTTAAAAGATAAAGAACATTTCATGTAGCAAGATTCTGGGAAAAAACAGGGGCAAGGGTAGAAATACTAACATCAGACATGGTAAACTTTAAGTTAAGACTGATGTGAAGAGACAATGAAGGTCACTACATGCTAGTTAAAGAAACATTCTAACAAGAAATTTTAATACTGATAAACATATATGTACTGAACCCTGGAACACCTATCTCCATAAAACAGAAACTGTTGAAATTAAAAGATCAAATAAACATTAACATAATCATAGTAGGGGATTTTAATAGCCCACTTTTGCAAAGGCATAGATCAACTAAACAAAAAACCAATAAAGATATTTTAGAGCAGAACCACATCCTTGAACATTTGGACTTAATGGATATATACAGAGTATCCCACCCCTCTAAGCAGAGTATATACTCTTTTCAGCAGCACATGGTACTTTTTCCAAAATAGATCACATATTAACTCACAAAGCCTGCTGAAATATATATAAAAGAAATAAAATTGCCACATGCATACAATCAGACCTCTGTGTAACAAAAATAGAAATCAACGATAGAAGAAATTTTGGAAAAGGAAACTGCTCCTGGAAAATTAATAACATACTCCTAAGCAGCCAATGGGCCACAGAAGAAATCAAAGAAGAAATTTAAACATTTTTGGCAGTTAATGAGAATGACTGCTCAATGCAAAAAACCTCTGGGACACTACAAAATATGTTCCAACAGTAAACTTCATTGCAATCAATGCTCACCATTAAGAAAACAGTGCAAAGGCAAGTAAATAACGTTATGAGCAATCTTATGATACTTTTGAAACAACAACAAACCAGCCCCAAACCAAAGTTAAGGTGAGAAATTATAAAGCAAAGGACAGAAATCAATGAAATTGAGACAAAAAAAGTACAAAAAATCAATGAATCAAACAGCTGGTTATTCAAAAGAGTAAATAAAATAGATAAACCCTTAGGAAGACTCACAAGGAAGAAGAGGAAAAAGACACCAATGCAATTAGAAATGAACAAAGTAAAATCAGGACACACATTGTTGAAATCCAGAAGATAGTAACTACTTCAAAAATATATTCCAAAAAATAGCAAATCTTAAGATATAAACAGATTCCTAGATGCATACAAACTACCAAAACTAATCCAAAAGACATACAACTCAGTAACAAACAATAAAATTGACTCAATAATAAAGAATCTGCCAACTCTGGGCCAGGCCCCTGGTTGAAACCCAATAGCCTGGAACAAGGCTTTTCTGAGCCAGTTGCATCCCCAGGGAACACACAAACTTGCCTAAGCATCCCCTGGTTGACTGACATAGTGGGAGGAGCTGACTCTCAGCATGCACCTCACAAATCCACAGCTGACTGGGGAGTGGCACTTCCCTAGCAAGTGCATTGCAGAAAAAACTGTAAACAATACAAAAGGGCCAGAGACCTCCACCACCCACCCGTCTAAAGGGGGCCGGAAACATGACAAGACAGAGAAACAGAAAAAGATCTCCAACTGGGGAACCAGGCAAAGTGAGTCCAGCAGAGGTAAATGCAGAGGAGATTGAGGGCAGCAAACCTGTAATGTCAGAGACAGCCTCATCGGAAACAAAGAAATACTTCCATGACCTCATCAACAAATTTAAAAATAAATTCTAACACAGGTGAAGCAAGATATAAGAAGATTAATAAAAGAAGTCCTGGGTAATCCTCAATTAGACAAAAATGAAAGAATAGAGGAATCCAGAGAAAGGAGAGAAGCCTTTGATGAAGAATATAAACAAAACCTAGAATACATGAAACAGATCCAAAGAGATTATCAGGAAATTAAAAATTGCCACTGGGAACTTAGCAGAATCCTGCATCAGGGGTAAGATGCCTGGAATCTCCATCGTTGGCCCTCCCTGCCACCGGGAACTTAGTGGAAGCCTGCCCCAGGCCTAGGTTACCTGGAACCTCCCCCGAGGGCCCACTCTGCCATGGGAACATCAAGGAGGCCCTCGCAAACCTGAAAACTGCCCTGGGCTGCTTCTGATGGGCCAACCTTCCCAGCTGGAACATCAGAAGACCTCATCAGGTTCCAGTCAGTGTGAAAAAATTTGGAACTTTGCTCTCAGGTGGCGAACCTTGGACTACAGTGGATTAACTGTATCATAGAGGTGTACAGGGGATAAATAGGGCCAGTAGTAAAACCCCCTCCAACTAACTGTAAGACATTTGTATGTCTGAAAAGAGAGTGTGTGATCCCTTCCTACACATAGAAAACATCAGGCAGAGTGAAAATGACAAAATGAAAAAGCAAAATGCAGTCTCAAACATATAGTTCACCAGAAGCAAGTATAGGAGACATTGAAATAGAAGATGTAAAAAGTAATACAGCAGGAATCTCTGAAAAGATAGCCAGTGAAATAAAAAAACAACTGCATCAGGCTATAGAGGAAATCAAATTAGAAGTAGTCTCCCAAGTAAAGATAGAAATAACAACTTTAGTAAAGGAGTTGTTGAATGCAGTTAAAGAAGAACTAGAGAAAAAAGTACATTAGCATGGGAAACTGATTGAAACTTTGAATGAACAATATAGAACACAAGCAGAATTCATAAAACAAACTCAAAGAGACATCCAAGAAACAAAAAATTCTATTGAAAGTATGCAAAAACCGCCTAAAGGAAGCTAAGGATAGGATTTTGGACCTTGAGGACAGGATCACAATTAGTGATCAGGAAAGGATAGAACTTTTAAAAATAACAAAGCAGCATGAAATGACAATCCAGAAGCTTCATGATGATGCCAAGAGCAACAATATACAAATAATGGGAATTAGAGAAGATACAGGAGTCCAGGAAAATCACATATGTAAAGTATTTACAGAAATAATACCAGAAAATTTCCCAAACATGGGGAAAGAATCTGATATGCAGACAACAGAGGTATATAGAACACCAAACAGTCACAATCACCATAAATCCACACACAGACACATAATAATTAAGATCTCAGACATACAGCATAAAAACAGAATACTAAAAGCTGTCAGAGAAAAGACACAACTCACCTATCAAGGACAGTCCATTAGATTCACGGCAGACTTTTCAGCACAAACCCTCAAGTCAAAAAGATCTTGGAGTGAGGTATTTCAAGCCCTGAAAGAAAACAACCTTCAACTCAGAATGATGCACCCAGCAAAACTTTCATTCATATTTAATGGAGAAATAAGATACTTCCATGACAAAGAACAACTGAAGAAATTCACATCCACCAAGCCAACCTGAGAAAGAGTACTGAAAGACATACTAGACAGAGATAAAAATGACCACAATCCCCAAAACAACAACAGAAAGAAACCACCAGATAGGATAAGCAATTAAATAAGAGGAAAAGCAGAAAGAAACAACTGGAACATAACATGGCAAAGTCAAGCCAGTACATGTCAGTGATATCCATCAATATAAATGGCCTCAATTCACCTATAAAAAGAAATGGATTGACAGAATGGATCAAGAAACAGGATCCAACAACATGCTGTGTACAAAAAACCCATCTGACCGAAAAGGAAACTCATAGATTAAAAGTAAAAGGAAGGAAAACAGTATTCCATGCAACAGGAACCCAGAAAAAAGCAGGGGTAGCTATTCTATTTGCAGAAAACGTGAACTTCCATCCTAAAATTATTAAAAGAGATAGAGAAGGTCACTACATACTGGTTAGTTGAAAAATTCAAGAGGAAAAACTAACAATTATAAATCTATATGCACCAAATACAGGAGCACCCAACTATGTAAGACAGATACTAATGGACATGAAAAACCAAATACACAAGAACACAATTATAACAGGGGATGGTAACAGCCCATTGTCACAAATAGATAAACTAGACAAAAAGTCAGCAAATAATATGACTGAATCACACCTGTGAGCAACTGGACTTAGCAGACCTTTACAGAGGGTTCCATCCAACCACATCAGAATACACATTCTTCTCAGCTGCACATGGGACATTCTCCAAAATAGACCATATATTATCCCATAAAACATTCTTAAGTAAATGCAAAGGTATTGAAATCATACCATGCATAATATCTGACCATAGTGCACTCAAAATGAAAATTAATGGCAAAAGAAATTGTAAAACCTGCATAAATACACGGAAATTAAATAACAGCCTTTTGAACAACCAATGGGCTACAGATGTAATTAAAGAAGAAATAAAGGAATACCTACAATTCAATGAAAATATAGAAACAACACACCGTAATCTGTGGGATGAAATGAAAGCAGTCTTATGAGGGAAATATATAGCAATAAATTGTCAAATCAAGAAAACAGAATGAGCACAAATAACCAACCTAATGCTCCATCTCAAGCTTCTAGAAAAAGAAGGGCAAGCTAAAATCAAAGCTCAAAGAAGAGAGGAAATTGTAAAGATTAGAGCAGAAATCAATGCAATTTGAAACTAAAAAAAAAACAATACAAAGAATGAATAAATCAAAAAGCTGGTTTTTGATGGAATAAACAAAACTGACAAACCTCTAGCTAACTTTATCAAAAGAAAGAAAGAAAAAACCCAAATTCATGCAATAAGAACTGAAAAGGGAGACATTATTACAGATCCCATGGAAATTCAAAAGATCATGAATACCTATTTTGGAAACTCTACTCACATAGAGTGGAAAACACACAGGAAATGGGCAGATTTCTAGAAACATAGCAATTACCAAAGCTCAACCAAGAAGATATAGCAATTTTGAACAACCCAATATCAGCAATTGCAATTGAAAATGTAATTAAAAACTTACCAAAAAAGAAAAGCACAGGTCCTAATGGATTCACAGCTGAATTCTACAAGAAATTTAGAGAAGATTTGATGCCAATACTCCTTCAACTCTTCAATGAAATTGAGAAAAAAGCAATCCTCCCTAAATCATTTCTGGAGGCAAGTATTACTCTGATACCAAAACCAGAGGAAGATGCAACCAAAAAAGAGAACTATAGGCCAATCTCGCTAATGAATATTAATGCAAAGATTCTCAACAAAATACTGGGAAATAGAATGCAGCAAATCATCAAGAAGATTATACATCATGACCAAATGGGGTTCATTCCAGGAATGCAGGGATGACTTAACATATGCAAATCAATAAATGTAATACACCACATCAACAGAGCCAAAAACAAAAATCACATGGTCATATTAATAGATGCAGAAAAAGCTTTTGACAAAGTCCAACACATGTTCATCATAAAAAAACTTCAGAAACTCAGAACACATGGCATGTACTTCAACCTTATAAAGGCCATCTATGACAAACCAACAGCCAACATTATACTAAATGGACAAAAACTGAAAGCTTTCACTTTAAAATCAGGAACAAGACAAGGATGTCCACCATCACCACTCCTTTTCAATATAGTTCTGGAAACACTAGCCAGGGCAATCAGATGAGAGATAATTAAAAGAGTAAAGATAGGAAAGGAAGAAGTTAAATTATCACTATTTGCAGATGACATGATACTCTATATAGAAGACCCAAAAAACTCCATTAAAAGAATACTAGAGGTAATAAACAAGTTTTGCAGTGTAGCTAGATACAAAGTCAATACTCAAAAATCAATAGCATTCCTGTACACAAACAAAAAACTCACTGAGAGAGAAATTATGGAAATATTGCCCTTTACAATAACATCTAAAAAAAAGAAATACTTAGGAATCAACCTAACTAAAAATGTAAAGAACCTGTATGCTGAAAATTATACTACGCTGAAAAAGGAGATTGAAGAGGATACTAGAAAGTGGAAGGACATTCCTTGCTCTCGGTTAGAAAGAACCAACATTGTGAAAATGTCCATACTCCCAAAACTGTTATACAGATTTAATGCAATCCCAATCAAAATACCATTGACATACCTCACAGATCTAGACAAAACAGTACTAAAATTCATTTGGAAACAGAAGAAACCTAGAATAGCAAAGGCAATTCTAGGCAACAAAAGCCTCTAGGCAGGAGGCTTCTCAATTCCTGACTTGAAACAGTACTATAAAGCCACACTGATAAAATCAGCCTGGTATTGGCAAAGAAATAGACCTGAGGATCAATGGAACAGATTAGAAGATGCAAGCACAACTACAAAGACACTCAGCCACCTTATATTTGACAAGGGGGCTAAACATGTCCACTGGAAGAAGGATAGTCTCTTTAATAAATGGTGTTGGAAAAATTGACTCTACATGCCGAAGATTGAAACTGGATCCAAGCCTATCACCATGCATAAAATTAGAGTCTAAATGGATTAAAGACCTCAATATTAAAACAGAAACACTAAATCTACTCGAAGACAAGGTAGGTAGAAACGTTGGAGACATAGGGGTAGGCAGATAATTCATGAACAAAAGGCAAACTGCATGGGAAACTCTTCAAAGAATCAACAAATGGGATCTAATATTATTGAAAAGTTTCTGCACCTCAAAAGAAATCACCAACAGTGTGAATAGAAAACCCACAGAGTGGGAAAGAATTTTAGCCAGCAACCCCTCAGACAAAGGACTTGTGTCCAGAACATAGAAAGAATTGAAAAACATCAAGCCCCCCAAATTCAAAGACCCTCTCCAAAAATGGGTATCTGAGATGAACACACAGTTCTCAGATAAAGATATACAAATGGCAAATAAATACATGAAGAAATGTTCACCATCACTGGTCATTCGAGAAATGCAAATTAAAACAGCATTGAGATTCCACCTTACTCTGGAAAGAATAGCTGCCATCAAATCAACTGATAACAAATGTTGGCGAGGCTGCAGGGAAAAAGGAACACTGCTCCACTGTTGGGAATGTAGACTGGTGCAACCATTGTGGAAATCCATATGGAGAATTCTCAGAAGACTAGGATTGGAAGCCCCATTCAATCCAGCTATCCCCCACCTGGGCATTTTCCACAAAGAAGTGAAAAGTTCATATCACAGTGATATATGTGCAACCATGTTCATAGCTGCACAATTTGTGATAGCTAAATCCTGGAAACAACCAAGATGACCATCAACTGCAGAGTGGATGAAAAAGATGTGGCATTTTTATACAATGGAATATTACTCAGCCATAAAAAAGGATGATCTTGAGGCCTTCATAGGCAAATGGAGACAACTTGAGACTATCCTCATTAGTGAAATAAATAAGAATCATATTTATAACTATCATATTGTATCTCTAGTGTAAAAAGTAAATAAGAACTTTGAGAGTAATAAAACCAAAATGTGTAATTGCTATTGTAAAAAAGAGAGGAGAAGAAAGTGCTCTAAGGGATATAACTGCATGTATGTTTGAGTATGTAAAATAGATGACCATATTGATGTATGTTTGTTGGATCTTTGAGCAGAACTGTTTGTAGTCTGACTGTTTGAATGTTTGCTATGTACCCTTTAACTTTGTAACTTGAACAACTACATCCAGGATGACAGTATGTAATTTATAAATTACTGATTTTTTAGTTGGGCTTTTTTCTTTTTCCTTTTTTTTATTTGTTTTTCTTTCTTTCTTTTAGAATTCTGTATTGTTGCTACCCTTTTTTCTGTTTTGCCTTTTTTTCCTCTTTAAATAAAATTTTAAAAATGTATAATTGCTATTGTAAAAAAAGAGGAAATAGGAAGCACTATAAAAGATATAGCTGTATTTATGTTTAGGTGTGTGGGATTGACAACCATATCCCTAGGATCTTGTTGGGTTGCTGAACAGATCTGTTTGCACTCTCACTGCTTGAGTGTCCACTTTGTGTTTTAATTTTATAACTTGGATAACTGTTTCTAAAATAACTGTATGTAATTTTTCAACTAGTGATTTCTTGCTGTTTATCTTCTTTTCTTGAAGTTCTGTAATATTTCTACCTTTTTTCTGTTTTTTTCTCTTTAAATAAAAAAAACTGAACTAAACTAAATAAATAAATAAGACAAAGATGTCCATTATCACCACTTCTTTTCAACATAGTGCTTGAAACATTAGCAAACACAATTATGTGACAGGAAGAATTAAAAGTGATAAATATTGGAAAGGATGAACTCCAATTATTGTTATTTATATGAGACATGATATTCTGCATAGAAGACCCAAAGAATTTCACCAAAAAACCCCTTAGAATTAATAACCAATTTCAGCAATGTAGCAAGATACAGGATCTACACACAAAAATCATTAGCATTTGTGTATACAACAACGAATGAGATGAAAAGTAAATTATGAGAATGATATCATTGTTTCAAGAAAAATGAAATACATGTGAATTAACCTAATAAGAATGTGAAAGACCTCTAAAAAGAAAACTACAGTTCTTTGAAGAAGTAGATTGAATAGGACATGAGAAAATGGAAAAATCTCTCTTGCTCCTGGATAGGCAGAACCATTATTGTCAAAATGACCATACTTCCAAACTGTTGTGCAGGTTCAATCCAGTACCAAAAGCATGCATTGCAGATCTAGAGAAAAGCATCCTAAAATTCACATAGAACTAGAAGAGTCCCAGATTAGAAAGTAATTTTGGGCAAGAACAGCAAGGAAGGTGGTATGGCAACACCTGACTTCAAGCTATATAAGGAAATAGTGATAAAAACAGAATGATAGTGGCACAAAAACAGACACATAGATTAATGGTACATAATTGAGGGTTTAAAAAACCCTCCCCAGATATATTCAGCTATTTGATCTTTGACAAAGTTGCCAAAAGCATATGTTGGAGGAAAATAGCCTATTCAACAAGTTGTGTTGGAAAAACTGATTAACTTTGTAGAAGAATAGACCATTATTTTTTCACCAGGTACTAAATTAAAATCTAAATGGAACAAAGTATTTGTGTTAAAACAGAAACATTAAACCTTCTGAAAAGTAAAATAGGTAAAACACTTGAGAACATAGGTACAGAAAAGGATTTTCTAAACAAAACCTCAAGTACAACAAGAAATAACAGCAAGAATCACCAAATGACTTTATATCAGGCTAAACAGCCTTTGTAAAGAAAATATCAATCCAAAGAGTGAAGAGACAAGTTACAGAGTGGGAAAAAAATTTACCAGTTACTCTTCAGACAGAGGACTCATACCTAGAATATAAAATGATCTTTAAAATACTAACCCACCTAAAATTGAAGAACCAGTCAAGAAATGGACTAGAGATATGAACAGACACTTCACACAGGAAGAAATACAAATGGTCAACAAATATATGAAAACATGTTCAATATCTCTGGCCATTAGAAAAATACAAATTAAAACAATGCCAAGGTTCTAGCTTACTCTGGAAAGAATGCCAATCTTTAGGAAATCAAACAATCACAAATGTTGGTGTGGCTAGGGTGAAAGAGGAGCCCTCCTACATCGTTGGAGGAAATGAAAACTAGTATAATAAGTATGGAAATCATTGTGGAGATTTCTCAAAGAACTGAAATTAGAAATTCCACACAAACTAACTAAAGTATTCCCCTGATAGACATCTTGCCAAAAGAGCTATGTCACTGTTCTACAGCCATACATACATACCCATTTTTACAGCAGCACAATTTGTAATAGCCAAATCTTGGAAGCAGCTTGTATGTATATCAAAAGATGACTGGATAAAGAAAATGTATTTAGGGCCAGGGATTTAGCTCAGTGGCATAAGTGCCTGCCTGGCAAGTGCGAGGTCGCAAGTTCAATCCCGGGTATAAAAGAAAAGAAAAGAAAAGAAAAGAAAAGAAAAGAAAAGAAAAGAAAAGAAAAGAAAAGGGAAAGAAAAGAAAAGGTGTTTATATATAATGGAATATTTTTCAGCAAGATTAACACCCTTGAAAAATTTGTGGGAAAATGGATGCACCTGGAAAACAACGTTGAGTGAAATAATCCATGCACAGAAGCTTAAAGGCCATATGATATCTTTCATTTGAGTGAGGCAAAGTACAAATAAGGAGAATGAAAATGGATGGATAGAAAGTGAAAAGGAGAGAGATCTCTTGCAATCAGAAAGTGATCCAAGGGAATAAGAGAGAGATGAGAAGGACAAAAGGGAATATGAGAATAATAAAGACATGCCATGTAAAGGAACCCAATTAGTGTAAACACTACACGCCATAACATGAGCTAAGACAAATAATATCAACAAGTAGAAAAAAGAGGATGGGGAATCTGAGGTAGATGGGGAAGGCAAAGGAAAGGGGAAGAGGATTTTTTAAAAAACAGGCTGTGATATGTGCATGTAACCACTCCCCAGGATGACTGCAAACTGAATGAACTGCAAACATGTACTAATAATTTTTTTAATATAAATCCCAGGGCCTGATGGATTTACTTTTGAATTCTATAAAACCTTCAAGGATGTTACATCACCTACACTCCTCAAGCTTTGCAAAGACATTGAAAGGGACAGAGTAGGTCCAAATACATATATA
Organism: Hydrochoerus hydrochaeris; assembly: GCA_004027455.1. Classification (NCBI taxonomy): domain Eukaryota; kingdom Metazoa; phylum Chordata; class Mammalia; order Rodentia; family Hydrochaeridae; genus Hydrochoerus; species Hydrochoerus hydrochaeris. The sequence continues at coordinate 20,408 of PVLA01000250.1, read as the reverse complement.
GAAGCCTGCATCACACTGATTACAAAACTGGATAAACACGCAACTGAAAAAGAAAGCTGCAGACCAATCTCCTTAATTAACATATATGCAAAAATCTTCAACAAGAGTAAATAGACCTTTCAGCCAGAATTGCCATCTTTCCAAAATGACTAACACAAAGGGAAAGAGGAGGGAAATCCAAAACATGTTCTCTAGGTCTTTTAGAAAACATGAGGTTATTCCTTTGGCCACATACATGCAAATCTACAAAAAGAGTGATATTGTAGACATCAGGGGAATGGGTACTGGTCAAAAAGGAGCACCACACAAATGTTACCATGGCAAAACTGGAAGAGTCTACAGTGTCACCCAGCATGTTGTTGACATCGTTGTCAACAAGCAAGTTAACCTGCCCTGCCCAGAGAAGCACACTTTGTGAGACCCAGTGGGAAGGAACCTGAGTTATTGGACCCTGTTCCCCATGAATTCATGGCATAAATTGGAGATGTACCTCTGTCATTCAGCACCTATTTGGCAGCTAAGTGTTCTAGGTCTTACTTAAAAATAAAAACTTGTTCTGTGTTGTAAGGTTGGTGCTCTTACCTGAACAGGTGTGTGGTGCCTTTACCTCAGAAACAAATATTTGAAACAAATTCACACTGTACCTAGTTAATTGTGTCAATTCCTCAGTGTTTTTCTTGCTGAAAGATATTGCTGAGATATTGTGCAGTGTATACCCAAATAGCCAAATAATTATGAAAAGTTATATTGGCTTGAAGATCCTGAAAATTGCATGAGTGAAAGATATATCAATATAAATGGAAGTCATTGTATACTGTTTCAATTAAGCAAAATGTTTAAAGCAAAAAAAAAAGAATAAATACAATACACCACATCATGAAAAGGATCATACATCATTACTGAGTAGGTTTCATCCCAGAAATGTAAGAATGGTTCAACACATGCAAATCAATAAATGTAATATAGCTAGATGTGGTGATGCACATCTGTAATCCCAGCACTTGAGAGGCTGAGGCAGAAGTTCAAGATGAGTTTGAGGCCAGCCTGAACTACAGAGTGAGACTCTGTCTCAAGAAGGAAGGAAGGAATGAAAGGAAGGAAGAGAGACAGAGAGAGAAAGAAAGAAAGGAAGAGAGAGAAAGAAAGAAAAAGAAGAAAAGAAAGGAAGGAAGGAAGAGAGAAAGAAAGAAAGAAAGAAAGAAAGAAAAGAAAAGAAAAGAAAAGAAAAGAAAAGAAAAGAAAGGAAGGGAGAGAGAGAGAAAGAAAAAAAGAGAAATGCAATATATCATATAAACAGAAGCAAAGTCAAAAACCAGATGCAGGAAAGGTTTTTGATGAAATCAAACATTCCTTCATGATAAGAAGAAAACAAGGATACAAGGACCAGACCTGAATTTGATTACAGTTATTTATGGTCATTATGGGAAAAAACTAAAAGTATTCCCTTTAAAATCAGGAACTCTTCTGATATCAGGATGCATAATTTCACCAGTTCTCTTCAACATAATACTTGACACATTAGTCAGAGCAATCAAGCAAGAGAAAGAATAAAAGGAATACATATAGGAAAGGAAAAACAATTATCATTATTTGCAGGTGACATGATATTCTACATAGAAGGCCCAAAGATTCCCACCAAAAAACTCAGAATGAATAACCAAATTCAGCAATGTAACTGTATTTCAATGTATCAAAAAACAATAGGCAAAAATCAATAGCATTTACTTATAGCAATAATGAACTCAATGAGAAGGAAGTTATGACAAATACCATTCATGGTAGCATCAAGACAAATGAAATACATGAGAATTAACCTCATAAGGAAGTAAAAGACCTCTACAAAGAAAACTGCAGTACTGTGAAAAAAGGAGATTGAAGAGGATATGAGAAAATGGAAAGATATCCCTTTTTCTTGGGTAGGCAGCACCAAGATTGTCAAAATGGCCATACGTCCAAAACTGTTACACAGATTCAATGCAATCTCAATCAAAATACCAATAGCATATGTTTTAGTTACTTCTCATTTCTGAGACAAAATATCTGACACCCAAATTTAAAGGAGAAAAGATTTATTTCAGATCATAGTTTGTAAAGGTTTCAGTCCACAACTGACTAGCTCCAAGACAGGGTGGCATGGCATAGGAGGATTACAGAGGAGAAAAAAAAACAATTTATGATGTGTAAAGCAGGAAGCAGCAAAAGCAACAAGCAATAAGTGACCACACTAGCCTTCTTTCTGTCCCTTACATTTTATCAGGGCTATCTGCCTTTAGTCTGGGTGCTTTTCACACACAGAATGGGCACCCTTAATGCTACTGAGAACTACATCAAATCAACCAATGGACAAATACTGTAATCACATACCCTTGATCCCAGCATCACACACTTAATATAACCATCACACACTAGATTCAGCCACCACCACCTTCATGCATCTATGACTGCTTGAGACTTTGGAGATACACCTAGACACAAGCCAGAACAGCATACTTCACAGACCTAGGGAAAATGCTCTTAAAATTTGATTGGAACTAGAAAAGAACCAGAATAGAAAAAGCAATCTTGGGCAAGAAGAGCAAAAGAGGAAGCACTGTATTACATGGTTTCAAACTGCACTACAGAGCAAAATAAAAATGGCATGGTACCAAAACAAAAACATTGAAACTACTGGAACATAAAATAGGTAAAACACTTGAAGTCATAGGTGTAGGAAAGGATTTCCTAAATCTATTTTCACAAGAACGAATAGCAAGAATCAACAAATGGGATTACATCAAATTTAAAAATTTCCATGAAACAAAGGAACCTATTCATAGAGAAAAACCTTCAGAATCATATTGCCTGACTTGAAGATAACTGCAAAGCAACTGTAATAAAAGTATGCAACAGAGTGGGAAAAAATGTGGTCAGCTATTCTTCAGACAGAGACCTCATATCTATAATATATTAAAAAACTCAAAAATTAGATCACCTGAAATAAAAGACTAAATCAAGAAATGAGCAAGTGAAATGAACAGATGCTTCTCAGAGGAAGTACAAATGACCAACAAATATATATATGAGAAAATGCTCAACCTCCTTGGCCATTACAAAAATGCACATTAAAATAATTCTGATTTCATCTTACTACACAAAGAATGCCAATCATAGAGGAATCAAAAAATAACAAACAAGTGCTGGTGTATCTATACTGTAAAGGGAACCCTCCTACAGTGTTGGTAGTAATGCACTCTAGTACAAATTTTGTGGAAATAAATATGGAAATTCCTCAAAGATCTAAAATTAGAAAGTCTGTATGACCCATATATTTTCCTTCTAGGTATCTTCCCAAAATGCCAAAGACATCATACATGCATACCAGTGTTTATACAAGCACTCTTCATAATAACTAAATCCTGGAAGCAGACTGAATATCCATCAACAAGTGGTTGGATAAATAAAACATGACATCCATACACAATATAATATGACTTTGCTAAAAAGGAAAATTTTGAGAGATTTGTAGGAAAATGGATGCACTTGGAAAATGTAATGTTCAGCAAAATAAATTAGATGCACAAACTTAAATACCATATAGCATCTCTCATTTGAGTGAAGCAAAGTACAAAGAGCACAATAAAGATAGATATAAATGCAAGGTGCTAAATCTCTAGCAAATGGGAAGGAAACAGAAAACATTGGCAAAAGGAGAGGGCAGTGAAGGACAAAGTGGGTAAAATAAAAGTGTGCCATCTACAGGGAACTAATAACCTAAAATAATGTAAACATTATATGTCATGAGAATGAGATAAGATGAATAATATCAGGGACACAAATGGGAAAAATGGATTTACAGGAAGAGGGAGAGTTATGGCTTGTGTCTAGATGTTCCTCTGAAACTTCATTTAGCGGTGGGTGGGGTTCTTTCATAGATGGCTGGATCTAGAGAATGTGATGCTGGAGTTTATTCATGGTGCAATCCTAGGATAAAGGGTACTAGGATTAAGAGTATGAGTGCCATCTGCCAGTAGTCTGCATAAAATATAAAGGCTAGAAAGACCCATAGACATTCCTTGCTTGTGTTGACACATTCTGTCTGCCATATCTGTCTACATCCACCCTGCCTTGGAACCAGCTGATTATGGACTGAAACCTCTGCAAACTGAGCTAAATAAACCTTTAACTCTTTAGCTTTGGGTGCCAGGTACTTTGTCTCAGCACCTAGAGAAAAGTCACTAAGACAGGGAGGGAGGCAGAAAGAAAGAGAAAGGGGTTAAAAAAAACAAGCTATATTATGCACATGTATCCATGCAAACACAATTATAAATTGCATGTGCAGTAGACATGTAACAATAAAAACTAAAATAGTGAGAGACTGTGGGAAAACAAACAAAACCAAAAATTCAAGGATGTGATTTTGGATGTTGCTTTTGGCCAAGAAAAACATGTAACCCAAAAAGAAACTGATAGACTAAAAATCAAAGGATGGATAACAATATTCCATGCAATGGGAACTTGAGAGAAAAAACAGATGTACATACCTTATATTCTGACAAAGTGAACTTCAAGCCAAAATTGATCAAAAGAGACAAACAAGATCAGTACATATTGGCTAAGGGAACAATACAACAGGAAATAATAACAATTATTAGCACATATGCACTGAACGATGACAAGCCAAACTTCATAAAACAAGTATTACTGAACATAAAATTCTGATAAACATAAAAAAGATTATAGTGAGCGAGCTCTATATTCCACTGTCACAAATAGGCAGGTCAATGAGGAAAAAAAAACAATAAAGAAATATTAGAGTTGAACAAAATCTTCAAACAAATAGACTCAGTAGATACCTACCCAAAAACAGAATATACATTCTTCTCAGCCACACGTGGAAATTTCTCCAAGACAGACCATATACTAGCCAATAAAGCAAGCTTAAGTAAAAATAATTGAAATTTTATCATGAATATTATCAGTTCATAGTACAATGAAAGTAGAAATCAATGGCAAAAGAAAACTAGAAATTATTCAAGTGCATAGAAACTAAGAACTATATTATTAAATAAGCAATGGTTTATATAAGACATCAAAGAAAAATGCAAGTTTCTAGAACTAAATGACAATGCCAGTATAACATACCAGAACTTATAGAATACAATGAACAGTCCTAAAAGGGAAATTTATAGGTGTGAATACCCACATCGCAAAAAAAGAGTGAACTCAATAAATAACCTAAAGATACACCTAAAAGTCCCAGAAAAAAGAAGGGCAATTCAAACCCAAAGCTACTACAAGAAAGGAAATTATAAAAACCATAGCAGAAATTAATGAAACTGAGGAGAGAGAGAGAGAGAGAATATTAATGAATTGAAGAACTGGTTCTTTCAAAAATAGATAATTTTTTAGCCAATTCAAGCAGAAAAGGAAAGAAAAGATCTAGTTCAATGCAATTAAAAATGAAGAAGGTGAAAGATCACAACACACTGAAAAAATTTAAAAAAATAACTACTTCAAAAACCTGTATACCAATAAATTAGACAACTCAGAAAAAATGGATAGAATTACCAAAATCAAACCAAGAAGATTTAAAAACCCTGAATAATCTAATAGCATGTAATGAAATTGAAGCAGTAATAAAATCTTACCAAATAAGAAAATCCCAGGTCCAGAAGGAATCACTGCTAAATTCGTAAAGAAGTTAGGGAAGATTCAACACCAATACTCCTCAAGATCTTTAATAAAATTGAAAGGGAAGACACACTCCAAAAGTCATCCTGGAAGCTATTACTACCCTGATTCCAAAATTAAGCAAGGATCCAACCAACAAAGAGTAATTTAGAACAATCTTTAGTGAATATAGGTGCAAAAACCTCAACAAGGTACTGGCAAATAGAATGCAATAAATCATCATAAACATCATACATCATGACCAAGTAAGTTCATGTCAAAGATGTAAGGATGGTTCAACATAAGCAAATCAATAAATGCAATCCTTCACATAAACAGAAGCAAGGTAAAAGATCATTTCACTTTTTAATTTATAACTTTTTATTTTAAAGAGAAAAATTTAAATTTAACTAAATTTAAATTAAATTTATATTAAATTAAATTAAAATTTAATTAAAATTAAAGAGAAAAATTAAAACATGACACTTAGAGGACAACAAGGGTTAATACATTGCATATTGGCATGTTTAAATTAGTTACTCAGAGCGTAAGATATCTGCATTTAATTGCCCAAACAATATTAACACAAACTTTTATTTTCAATGAACAAAGAGAAATTTGTAGTATAACTACCTTAAATTAGTAGTATAATGATCTTAAATTATATGTATATATGCATATACATAATTTTAGCTTCTCACACTAGGGAGACAATAAAATGTTTATACACATGAGTCTGATTTAGTTCACTTATTAGTACATCCTCTAGTTGCATCTATTCATCTATAAAAGTATGTTTATCCTTTTTTATGACTGAGTAGCTCTCCTTTGTTTAAAAAAAAAAAACACATCTTTTTTATCCATTCTTCAGTTGGTGGGCATTTAGGTTGTTTCCAAAATGTAGCTATTACAAATTTTTCTGTTATAAACATGAGTGCATATATATCACTGTGGTATGATGTTTTTAATTCTTTTGGGAAGACACCCAGAAGGGGAATAGCTAGATCAAATGGTACCTCTAATCCTAGTTTTTTGAGGAATCTCCACACCAAGTTCCACAGTGACTGCACCAGTCATCATCTCCACCAACAGTAGAGAAGGGTTTCTTTTTCCCCACAGCCCTGCCAGCATTTGATATTCATTGATTTCTTGAAAATATTCTTTCTGGGGGGAAGTGGATTATCACTGTTGTTGTAATTTTTATCTCACAAATGACCATTGATAGTGAACATTTTTTATACATTTATTTGCTATTTGTATTTCTTCATCTGACAAGTGTGTATTCATCTCAGAAGGCCATTTATGGATTGGGTCTTTAAATTTAGGACATCTGACTTTTTTGAGTTGCTTATTATTGGTGATCTGGCCTAGATTCCCTAACTCCCAAATGAGTGTATGGTGAAGGCTTAAATAAATGAGACAAGTGGTATGATTTTAGGGCACCAGGAAGATCAAAACCCTCTGCAGAGTTCAAGACTCTGGGGGCTAAGACAAGGAATGTCTCTGGGTGGCCTGTATTTATTTAGTTTTCAAATAAGGAAGGGGTTAGAATGGAAAATGCAGAAACTGAACAGATCTTGAGAGTGGGTCAAGGACTTTTCCAAGTAACAGATTATGCTTAATTTAGGAGAACTGTCTTATGTTGATTTAGGATAAATATCTTAGGAGAAGATCTCAACATTTCACTTCACTACAGGAGTGAAAGACCTGTAGCTACAGTGTTTAGTTAATTGGAATTGGGGCCAGATGTCCTCAGCTGTGACCTTGGCTTGCCCTTTGAGGCATCTCTTTGCTCTTGGGTCTGCCAGGCCATAGCCCTGCATGTGTGTTCAATTTCCAGTTTCAAAATCTTCCAACACCTTATATGTTCTCAATAGTAATCCTATATCTGAGGGAAAATGGGTAAACATTTATTCCCACACTGTGGGTTATCACTTCACTCTGTTGGTGATTTCTCTTCTGTGCAAAAGCTTTGCAATAGGATGAGATCCCATTTGTTGATTCTTTGCAATAAGTCCTGTGCACTCTGGGTTTTACTCATAAAGTCTTTGCCTACACTAATGTCTTCAAGAATTTTACCTACTCTACCTTCCAGCAGATTTAATGTCTCTATTTTAATATTAAGATCTTTAATCCATTCTGATTTTAGCTTCATACAAAGTGAAAGATAGGGGTCCAGTTTTAATCCTTTGCACATGGAAAGCCAGTTTTTCCAACACATTTATTAAAGAAACTATCTCTCTTCCAATGAATGTGTTTGTCACCTTTGTCAAAGATAAGGTAGCTTAGTGTTTCTGCAGTTATTTCTGTATCTTCTAATCTATTCCATTGATCTTCAGGTCTGTTTTTTTTTCTTTTTTTTTTGCCAGTACCACACTGTTTTTATCACAGAAGCTTTGGAGTATAATTTCAAGTCAAGGATTGTGATGTCCCTGTCTTTTTTTTTGTTGCCCAGGATCACTTTTTCTATTCCATTTCTCTTCTGATTTCAGATGAATTTTGGGATTGTTTTCTCTAATTCTGTGAGATATATAATTGGAATTTTGATCAGAATTGCATTAAATTTGTAAAGCAGTTTTGGCAGTATGCCCATTTTCACTGTAATGGTTCCTCCTACTGAAAATCTAGAGATGTCTTTTCATTTTCTAATATCCTCTTCAATCTCTTTTTTTCAGAGTACTGTAGTTTTTTATTTTAAAAAGCAAAACAGAAAAAAGGATAGAAATGATACAGATTTTCAAAAAAGAAAAAAGTAGGGAATTATCAATAGTTATTACATTGCATACTGTTGCCTCAGAACTAGTTGTTCAGGCTACAAAATCTTGACACAAAAGTGATCAATCAAACAATAACAGCACATAGTGTTCTTTTTGATGAACTGAGAGATTGGTAGTATAGTTATCTATCTAGCATAAATATACATACATACATTTACATATGTTTACCAACATGCATAAAATCTTTTCCTTTCCTCCTTTTTTCCTTTCCAAAGAGTACTGTAGTTTTCAATTTAAAGGTCTTTTGCACCCTTTGTGGTATTGATTCCTAGGTATTTCTTTTTTTTTGATGCTGTTGTGATAGGTGTTGTTTCCTTGTTGTTGTTTCAGTGAGTTTGGTATTTTTGTACAAGAAGACTATTGATTTTTGAGGGTTGACTCTGTATCCAGATGTACTACTGAATTTCCTTATTGAGTCTGCTGGTTTTTTAGTAGAGTTCTTGGGATCTTATATATAGAGTATCTTGTCATCTGTGAATAACAATAATATAACTTCTTCCTTTCCTACCCTTATTGCTTTTATTTTTCTCTCTTATTTAGTTGCTTTGGCTAAAGTTTCCAAGACTATGTTGAATAAGAGTGAAGACAGTGGACATTCTTGCCTTGTTCCTGATTTTAGAAAGTTTTAAGTTTTTGTCCATTTAGTATGATGATGGCTATTGGTTTGTCATAGATGGCCTTTAATAGATTGAGGTAAAGACCATGCATTCCAATTTTCTGTATGGTTTTATTGTGAATGGGAGCTGGACCCTGTAAAAGACTTTTTCTGCATCTATTGAGATGATCATTTGATTTTTGTCCTTGGCTCTATTAATATGGTGTATTATATTTATTGATTTATTGCTTTTTAGTCTCCAATGTGTTAATTTCTTCTCTGATTTTATAATTTCCTTCCTTGTGTAAGCTTTGAGTTTAGTCTGCTCTTCTTGTTCTAGAAGTTTGAAGTTCATCATTAAGTTGTTTATGTATGCTTGCTCAGTTTTCCTTATATGGATATTCACTGCTATAAATTTCTCTCATAGGACTGCATTTATTTTTACTTAAAAGTTTCAGTATGTTGTATTGTGATTATCATTCAACATTAAAAAAACTGTCTAATTTCTGCTTTAATATCATCTGTGACCCACTGGTTTTTCAGCAGGGTGCTATTTAATTTCCATGTGTTTATGAAATTCTTGTGGTTTCTTTTGCCAAGTATTTCCAATTTCATTGCACTATGGTCTAATAATCTGCATGGGAAAATTTCAATCATTTTGCATTTACTTAAGTATGCTCTATGAGCTAGTATGTGGTATGTTTTGGAGAACATCTCATGAGCAGCTGAGAAGAATGTGTATTCTGGTGTTGTGGAGTGCAACACTCAATAGATATGTACTAAGTCCATTTGTTCAAAAGTTTGGTTCAGTTCTAATATTTCATTGTTGCCTTTTATCTGCTTCTTCTGTCTTTTTGTAATCCTGGGTTATTGAGGTCCCCCAGTACAATTGTATTAGAACTTTTTTGATATTTCATGCCCATGTTTGTTTTATATACTTGAGTGTACTGGTATTTGTTGCATATATATTTATGATTGTTATCACTTTCTCTTGAATTGTTACCTTTACAAAGATGTAATCATCATCTTTATCACTCTTAATCAGTCTTAGCTTGAAATTCACTCTGTCTGCAAATAGAATAACTACCCTTTTTTTCTGGGTTACTGTCACATGGAGTATTGTTTTCCACACTTTGACATTCAGTCTACAAATTTTCTTCATTAAATGTGTTTCTTTACAGCAGTGTATTGTTGGATCTTGCTTCTTGATCCATTCTGACACTCTGTGCCCTTAATTGGTGAATTGAGACCATTAATATTGATGGCTATAACTGATATGCATTGACTTATCTGTGTCATGTTATTTTCCTGTTTTTGGCTCCCCCTTTTATTTTGCTTCCTCTGTTTATTTCTTTGCCTTGACTCATGGATTCCTTCTCTTGGAGTTCATAAAGTTGTACTTCTTGTTTCCTCTTTCTAGAACATGCTTAAAAATATTTTGGAATGCTTGTTTGTTGGTTATATATTTCTTCAAATGTTCTTTATCATGGAAGTATCTTATTTCTCCATCAGTTTTGAAAAATAATTTTGTGGGGTACATAGATTTTTGTTGAAGGTTATTTTCCTTTAGAAATTGAAGTACTTCACTCCAAGCTTTGCTTGACTTAAGAGTTTGTGCTGAGAAGTCATCTGTGATTTCATTGGGCTTTGCTTTATAGGTGATCTGTTTCTCTTCCCTAACAGCTTTTAAGATTCTGTTCTCATGTTGAATTTCTGTAATCTGGACTATGATATGCTTGGCTGTAGATTTTTTGTTGTTGTTGTTCATGGCTAATTTGAGTTTTATATGCTTCACTTATGTCAAAATCTTTTTCTCTACCAGGGAAATTTTCTGTCATGATGTCTATGAACAGTTTTTTAATATCTTTTGTATTATCTCCTGATTTTTCATTGATTCCAATCAATTTTAAGTTGTTCTTCTTTGTCTCATCTAGTAGCTTCTGGATTGATTTCTCATGGTCCCTTGCTATTTTCAAGAAATCTTTCTTTTCATGATTGCTAACTGCAATCCTGTCTTCTATATCTGAGATCTTGTCCACATATTGGCTTAATGTGCTGTGCATACTTTCAATGGAATTTTATTCTCCTGGATATCTGCTTGAGTCTGCCTTATGGGTTCCATTTCTTTCCTATGCTGATCATTCATGGCTTCCATTATTTTCTTAAGCTCATCTATTTTTTGTCTTTGCTCTCACATCAATAAGCATGGTCTTTATTTTGGACACCATCTCTGCAGTTACCTGAGAGATTATTTCTGATTTGACTTTTTGCAGAGACTCATTCAAGTGCTTTATTACCACTTTAGAGAGGCCAGGTAGAAGGCTTTCAGATTGTCCGACCTCATTGCCCCATGGATTTGCCTTTGGTGAACTGGATATCTGGAGTTGCATCTTTTTAAAATGTCTTCTCATTTTCTTTTCTTTTCTTTTCTTTTCTTTTCTTTTCTTTTCTTTTCTTTTCTTTTCTTTCTTTTCTTTTCTTTTCTTTTCTAGTTTAATTCTTTTGGTTAGGCTTATAAATAATGTATGGTGGGTTGATCTATTGCTAGTATTTAGCACCCTTAGGTAATGGCTACTTCTCTAAGGTATCTTCCAGGTGTAGCTGGGTTTTGGGTTTTGAATCTGTTAGAAGCTCCTACCTCTTCAGTTTGTTGGAGATGAGAAGATGCTTCTTGTTTGGCCCAGTCCCTGCTTCTTTGGCAGTGTACCACAGTATTTTCTGTGACCCTTAGTCAATCTCAGTCATGGAATACCAAGTGAACAGCTGTTTGGAATAATTATCACTTTTAACTATATTGGTACCAATAGCATCAAACACAACCTAGAAAATGATAGACTGAGATAACAATTTTCCACTTTTAATCATACCAACTAGATTTGTGGTTGTATAACAAAATCTAAAACAAACCAGAAAATTATGTGCAGTATACAAGTTCTTAACATGTCAATTTTCCCCTCAGGGATTAAAATTTAAAATAGGTTAATGAGAAAATTGGGGAGTGGAAGAAGAGGAAGAGATTGGAAGATTGGAGGAGAAAGGAGGGTTCATACTAACTTTGAGAAACTGATGCAGAACACTGGAGGGAAAGAGAGAAGGAAAAGATAAAGATAAGAACAAAGCAGAACCACAACCACAAAAACACTATGAACAAACAAAATCAAACAATGAAAGATAAAAAAGCAAAACACAAAACAAACCCACCACCACAACAACAAAAAACAAATGGGGGTGGGAAGACATGCCAATCTATCCCTGCAAGCCAGCAGCAGCATTTTGGTTGAATAGTGGATAATCTCAGTGAGCCTGCACTTTCTCTCTGAGATTACACTCATTTGACTCACCACCATCTATATACTTTCTGTGGGTCTGAACCAAGCTGGGAGCTGCTGGATGGAGCCAGCAGACTCTCTGAGTTCTGAGCTCAGTGGTCCCATCTCCAAGATGGCTCCTGGCCAATTGCTCTCTCCTTCAGGAAGATTGAGCCCTCTACAGTCACTGCCAGCCAGTAAAGACCTTCATATCCACTGCTCCCCTCCACTGCCACATCTCTCCATAGAGGTCTTCAAGGTTGCCAGCCATCACCATCACCATGTGTTTGCAGGTTTGAACCACTCTTCTCACACAGTAAGTCCTGTCTTATGGAGAACGCACCACTGGCTACCTTCTTCATCTTCATTGGAGTTTCTCTCTTCACTGTCTCCATGAGATTCAATTCATGCTTCAGATTCTTTCTAGGTTCAGGAGACCCACTTCCCTCCCTCTTGTCTTCCTCACATTGCTATATTCCAACATCTGAATGGCAGCTCTGGGAGAGGCTCATTGTCTGATGTTTGCCACTCTGCCATCTTCCAAAAAATCATTTTGATAGACAAAAAAGGACTTTGACAACATCGTTTCATGATAAGAACACTAAATAAAATAGTCACAGAAGGGCCTTATCTCAATCAGGAAAAATCTATTGCCAACACCATGTTCAGTGGTGAAAAACTGAAAGCTTTCCCCCCAAAATCAGAAACAAAACAATAATATCTACTGTCACCATTCCTGTTCAATGTAGTATTCAAAATATTAGCAATAGCAACTAGATAAGAAAAAAGAAATAAAAGTGGCATGTTTAGAAAAGGAAGAAGTAAAATTATTATTATTTGCAGGTAACATCATACTTTACACAGAAGATCCCAAAAAATTCCATGAAAAGACTCCTAGAATTAATAACCAATTCAGTAGTGTAGCAGGATAAAAAAAATCAATAAAGTTCATGTACACCAATAATGAACCTACTGAGAAAAAAAATTGGGAAAAAATACCATTCGCAAAGGCATCAAAAAACAACTATCCAGCAATCCCTCAGACAAAGGAATTATATCCAGAACATATAAAGAATTGAAAAACATCAAAGGCCCTCTCTAAAAATGGCCATCTGAGATGCCCACATTTCTGAGAACACACATTTCTCAGATAAAGATATACAAATGGCAAATCACTGGTCATTTGAGAAATGCAAATTAAAACAGCATTGAGATTTCATCTCACTCAGGAAAGAATAGCTGCCATCAAGAAAACAAATGATAACAAATGTTGGCAAGGCTGCGGGGGGAAAAAGGAACACTGCTCCATGGTTGGTGGGAGTGCAGACTGGTGCAGCCATTATGGAAATCAGTATGAAGATTTCTCAGACTAGGACTGGAAGTTCCATTCAACCCAGCTATTCCCCTCCCATTTAACCTTTAAATGCAGTTATATCCTTTAAAATACTTTCTTTTCCTCTCTTTTTTCTTTAAAATAACTATAATCCATTCTTGTAAACTGTTTAGAAGTTCTACACATGTATAAGTCTCTACACATATACCTAGCCTTTCTGTATTAGAGGGAGAAACAAATCAAAACACATCAACGATACAAATTCCTAGAGAAACACGAAGTGAAAAGAACATATAAAACCACAATACTAGGTGATCTACTGTAGTTACTGTGATGTCTCTTGTTTTCAATAAAATTGTCTATATTTTCAGGCATAGTATAAATAAGCTTAGCACTACATAGCACTATTTATAAAAACCAAACATTGGAGACATTATAGGACTTCAAAGGCAGTTAATAATCAAACAAGAGTGGGTATCCTATTGAATCTTATCATCTTCAGAGTAGTTGCCTCTACTCTCAGACTTGATGCTATCAAGTATACCAGATTCAAATAAAATCAGTCAAGATAAAACAGTGATATAACCAATTTTCTCTGTCTTATCTCTGCCATGCTATTTTTCTGTTATTTGTTTACTTTTCTGCTTCATTCCACTGTCTGCCGCTTTCTTTGAGGCCTTTCTGCCATTATTCCTGGAACCCTGGTGATTTTCTTCTCTCTCTCTAGAATGTCCTTCAGTATTCTTTGCAGGTTTGGATTGGTGGTCACAAACTCCCCCAGTTTCTCTTTGTCATGGAAATATCTTGTCTCTCCATTAATTTTGAGAGATGGTTTTGCAGGGTACATGAATGTGGGTTGGAGGTTATTTTCTTTCAGGGCTTAGAATGTTTTGCTGCAAGCTCTTCTTGATTTGATGGTTTGCATCAAAAAGTCCACTTTGACTTTGATGAGTTTTCCTGTATAGGTAATCTGTTTCTTTTCTCTGACTGATTTTAATATTCTGTTCTTGTGATGGATTTCTGGGATCCTGATTATTATATGTCTGGGTGTAGATCTGTTTTGGTTGTAGCTGGCTGGAGTTCTGTATGCCTTATATATCTGAACATCACTTCCATTTCCTATGTTTGGGAAGTTTTCATTAATTATTTCTGTGAATAGCCTTTTTATTTCATTTGTATTTGTCCTTGCATCTTTGTTCACATTTGTAATTCTTAGATTACAAATCCTCTTGTCATCTTCTAGCCTTTGTATCATTACTTCCTGGTTCTTTGTTATTTGTAAGAGATCCTTCCTTTCATGATCATACATTGCAAATCTATCTTCAAATTTTGAAAGTCTGTCTTTAGTTTCTGTTAAGGAGTTTTGCCAGATTTCAATGGAGTTTTTAATTTCCTGACATTCTCTTTGCATCTGTTTCATGTATTCAAGATTTTGTTTATATTCTTCATCAAAGGCCTCTTTCCTTTCTCTGGGTTCCTCCATTCTTCCATTTGTGTCTCCTTGAAGAGTACCCAGCATTTCTTTTATTAATCTTCTTATATCTTGCTTCACCTGAGTTACAATTTCAGATTTAAATTCATTGATGAGGTCACAGAAGTATTTCTTTATTTCTGATCAGGCCGTGTCTGATATTGCATGTTTGCAGCCCTCAACCTCCTCCGCATTTACCTCTCTTGGACTCACTTTCCCTGGTTCAGTGGTTGGAGGCCTTTTGCTGCTTCTCTGTCTTGTCATATTTCTGGTTTCTCTCAGATGGGTGAGTGGTGGAGGTCTCCTGGCCTTTCGTATTGCTTACAGTTTTTCTGCAGTGCACTGGTTAGGGAATTGCTCCCCCCACCCAGTCCACTTCTGATCTGTGAGTCACACGCAGCTGCAAGTCACACACAGCCACGATGTGGGCTGGTCCCTTCCACTATGTCAGTCAACTAGTGAGTGCTTCAGCATGTTTGTGTATTCCCTACAGATGTCACAGGTTTGGGACATCCTCATCCCTGGCTAATGGGTCCAAACCAGGGTCATGGCCCAGCCCAAGCAGATCCCACCAATTAGCTTTGGGCCAGGAGCTGCTGATTGACGCCACCTTGGTTGTTGATTCAAGCCTGTCCTGCCCAACTCCAAAATGTCTTCTAGCCAGTCATCCTGCCCTGGAAAATCCAGTTCCCATCACTCCCCAAAGTCTGTGCAGCTCCACTTGCCATTTCCACTCCCTGTTGCAGCACCTCCTCCTGCCAAGTGTCTGGAGTTCACCAACCCCTGCTCTCAGCAGGGCAGTGACCTCAGCTAGATTGTGAGTTGCTTGACTCTAAGACATGACAGGTACAGCAACAGGAGCATGCTCAGCTCCAGCCCTCCATCCATGCTTCTTTTTCCTCACTTTCTTCCTTAGTCATGAGAATTGTTCTCATTTTGTCTAGTCTTCTCCATGCTGTTAGATTCTAGCATCTGAGTTATTGTTTTCAGAGAGGTTCTCTATCATGCTACCTATCAATTGTCCATCTTGGATTCCCCTTGATAGCTAAATCTTGGAAACAGCCAAAATGCCCATCAACTGCAGAGTGGATGAAAAAAATGTGGTATTTTTATACAATGGAAAGCTACTCAGCTATAAAAAGGATGATCTCGAGGCCTTCATAGGCAAATGGAGGCAACTTGAGCCAATTCTCCTAAGTGAAATAAATAAGAATCATATTTATAAATATCACATTGTGTCTCTAGTGTAAAAAGTAATAAGAAATGCAGAAGTAATAAATCCCAAAATGTGTAATTGCTATTATAAAAAAGAGAGGAAAATAAAGTGCTCTAAAGGATATAACTGCAAGTATGTTTAAGGGTGTAGGATTGATAACCACATGACTAAGTTTTTGCTGGATTGTTGAACAGAACTGTTTTCAGTTTCACTTTTTAAATTTCCACCTTATGTGCTTTAATTTTTTAACTTGAACAACTATTACTAAGAGGACAATATGTAATTTATTAACTAAAAAAGTAATAAGAAATGTAGGAGTAATAAAATCCAAAATCTGTAATTGCTACTGTAAAAAAGAGAAGAAAAGAAAGTGCTTTAAAGGATATAACTGCATGTATGTTTAAGGGTGTAGGATTGATAACCAAATATTACTAAGTTTTTGTTGGATCATTGAGCAGAACTGTTTGCAGTCTCATGGTTTAAATATCCACTTTCTGTGCTTTAATTCTATAATGTGAACAACTGTTTCTAAGATGACATTATTTAATTTGTCAACTAGTGATTTCTTAGTGTTTATTTTAGTTTATCTCAATTTTTTTGGAATTTTGTATTATTGCTCCCTGGTTTTCTGTTTTGGTTTTTTTGTTGTTGTTGTTTTTTCTCTTTAATTAAAAAATAATAATGAAATAAATACTTGGGAGTTAATCTAAATAAGGAAGTGAAAGATCTCTATGACAAAAACTATAGTACTCTGAAAAAAGAAGTGACTATCAGGAAATGGAAGGATATATCTTATTCCTCAATAAGCAGAACCAAAGTTGTCAAAATCACTATACTTCTAAAATTAAAATACAGACTTAACATAATACCAATCAAAATACCAACAGCATTTTTCACAGAACTGGAGAAAACAATTCTAAAATTCATCTGGAATTAGAAAAATACATAATATCAAAAGTAATTCTGAGACACAAAATCAAAGCAGGAAGCATCATGATCCTGTATTTGGAGTTATATTACAAAACTAGAGCAATAAAAAAGCATGCTACTGGCACAAAAATAGACATGAGGATCAGTAGAACCGAGAAGAAGATGCAAAAACAACCACAAGCACATTCAACTATTTGTTGATAAAGGAACCAAAACCATACACTGGAGTAAAGATAGTCTAACAAATGGTGTTGGGAAAACTGACTACCCACACGCAGAAGATAGAACCTAGACATCTCTCACCATGTAATAAACTAAAATTAAAATGAACCAATGAACTAAATGTTAAAACAAAAACAACCTACTAAGAGGTAAAATTCATAAAACTGTTGAAGTTATAGGCATAGGAAAAGACTTTCTGAACAAAATTCATTTGCACAAGTAATAGTACTTAGAATCAACAAATGGGGTTGTGCTGGTTAATTGACTGTCAACTTGAGTGGGGAGCACCCAGCTGAATTGAGTCACCATGGTTGTGGGCATAGAAGACCCATTGTAAGAACTATTGTTAGACTGGTATAAAAGGAGAACAAGTCTTCTTAGGAACTCCAATCTTTATCTTCACATTAGGCATCATCTTCTGATGTTCAGAGCAAGTTCTTCAGCTTCCAGCAATGAACTTTCTGACTGCTTGTACAAACTCTTTGGCTTCTGGTACAGACCATTCCATCTCCCTGCACAGACCCCTCAGTCTGTGGCCATGGGCTTTAGGTCTTCAGCTGGATCCTTTGTATCTCTCTTCAGCTGGATCCTTTGTATCTCTTGCACTCTGAGGAATCTTTTGCAACCTTTTACATTTGACTCTATGCCAGTAGACTGATCTTCTAAATTTCTGCATCCCACATTAAATCTGAACCATAGGCTTTTGGGAAAGATGGTGGAACAGTAAACAGAAGAGTAAACAGCCTCTCTGAAAGAAACAGTCCAGATGCCAGAATATAGCATTGTGGGGAAGACAAGAAGGAAATAAGTTTGTCCCCTCAACCAAAGAAGAACCTAAAGTGAGAATTGAAGCCCATAGAGAGAATAAAAAAAGAAAATCTTAAACAGAAGGTGTTAGCTGGCAGCACTTTCACCCAGAGCCAGACCAAGCATGTGAGAAAAGCTGTTGAAACATGGGGACACACGGTTACAGTTAAAGTGGTAGCTGGCAAGTCAGAAGCCTTCTGCAAAGAGACACAGTGGTGGAGGGGGGCAGGATAAGCCTGGAACCAGAAAACAACTGGCTTCTTTCAGCCACTCTGGGCTCAGAGCAGACTGGTGGAAATTGCTTGGACTGAGTCCTGCCCCTGTGCACATTCCAACAACCACCACTGAGATTTCCCTAAAGCTATCCCTAACCAGCTCTGCCCCCCTGCATGTACTCTGTGGTGGGGCTCCCTGCTGTTATCCAGCTCAGGAGGGAGGCAGCAGCCTGCTCCACCCCTGCTTGCACTCCACCACTGGTGAGCCAAAGCAGACTAGGAAAAGCAGCAAACAGCCCTACACCAGTGCACCCAGTGGTCACAATAAGATATCCCTAGCCAGCACAGGTTAGAAAAAGCAAACAGCCTCACTTCACAGAAATTGTAACCAAAACAGGAAGTGCCAGGGGCCCCACTACCCACATGTCCAGAAGAAACCAGAAACATGACAAGAGGAAGAAGAAAAAGGCAGTCTCTGGCCTCCAGCCCAAGAAGTTCTGGTCTAGAAGATGTAAACACATAAGAGATCGGGAGTCACACACCTGAAGTTTCTGAAGCAACAGCAACTGAAATAAAGAAACAATTTCATGAGGCTACAAAAGAAATTAGAACAGAAATACTGCTCAGGTAAAAGAAGAAACAAGAACATAATAAAATAATTTGCTAAACACCTCTAAAGAAGACACAGATGAAAGAATACAGGAGCATAGGAAAATGAGGGAAATCTTGAATGAAAAATATAAAAAAGACAGAATACATGAAGCAGATTCAAAGAGACTAGCAGGAAATTACAAACTCCATTGAAAGCTGGCAAAATTGCTTGAAAGAAACTAAAGATAGACTTTCAAACCTTGAAGACAGGTTTGCAGCTTGCAATTGTGAAAGGAAAGATCTCTTTAAAATAACAAAGAACCAGAGAGAAGACAAGATGGCTGATCAGTGAGCAACAAAATACAAAGCCTCCCGGGAGAAAAAACTCATACGCCAGAATAAAACACCATAGAGAGACCCAGACAGAGGGAGATGGATCCTCTTGACACAGAAAGAAATTAAAACATGAAAAAGCTCATCAAATACTTCAGGATTACAATTGAAACAGCTGAAAACTATGGGACACAGCATTTTCACGGTGAACCACCAAGTGTGCACTAGCTTGAATCCCCGCCGGCCAGCAGAGCTACCCAAACTCATTCCCAATGCCACTCACAGGATGCACAGCAGGGCTGAAGTTGGGGGTTAGTGAGCCCAACGGAGAGGGGAGTGAGTGAAGGGACCTTCATTACTCCATGGTCAGTGCTGGGAATGAGAACCCCCCAAATGGGAAAGGCGTGACCAAATGGGCGACATGTTGAAATCAGGCAGGAGGAGCCTGAACTGGGAGTGACAGTGACTTCAGTTGGTTGCTCCCTCCCCAGAGCAGATTTGTGGGATTTTCTTAGAATGGGACACACCCCTGGAAGGGACCCAATGAGCCATCCCAAATTGATTCCATGTGCCTAGCAAGCACTAACTGGGTGAAAGGCCCCTGAAGTTTGGTTGGCCCAGTGGGGAGGGGCAGGCAAGAGAGGGCAAAGTTCCCTCACCAGCATGCTTTGGAGGAACCATGGCCAACAGGGAAAGGGGCTGGGACCTACACTGTAACCTGTATGGAGGAAGAAAGGGCCATGACAAGAGACAGAAGCAGGAGGAGGCCCCCAGCCCAGAATCCTGAGAACACTGAACCAGGAGAAGGAAAAACAAGGGAGACTGAGGGCAGCAAACACGCAACATCAGACATGGCTTCAATGGACATTAAGGGGTGTCTTCGGGACCTTGTAGATGAGCTCAAACCTGAAATATTAAATCAGGTAAAGCAGGATATGAGTAGAGCAATAAAAGAAATGCT